>CAUYQV010158060.1:0-15107 GCA_963574575.1 Galagoides demidoff | reverse complement strand
GCTACTTGGGAGGCAGAGGCAGGAGACTCGCTTGAGCCCAGGAGTTGGAGGTTGCTATGAGCTGCGATGCCATGGCACTCTATCCAGGGGGATAGCTTGAGGCTCCGTCTCAAAAAAAAAAAAAAAAAAGAAAAGAAAAGTCTCCAGGGTAGGCTAGCCCACCATGTGAGGCCCTTTTGTCTGGCCAGCCAGCTCTCCTAGCCATCACCCTGTCTCTCCGATGGCTTTCCCCTTCACAGAGGACTGGCCACTGGACTGGGAAGCAGGGAAAGCCAGGGGTCCCTTGGTAGAGAAGGGATTGCTGTAGTGGCTTCAGCATGAAGGTACTACTAACCAGGGACTCTCCTGATGACAAAACAACAGTCCTCAGTGATTGCAGCCAGGGGTCACAAAGATTCACACACTCTACAGGCCAGACCCAGAGGGTGATTCACAATCCAGCTGGGGTTGCTTTGGAAGGTCACTGCACTTTTTACCCAAGCTTTTAGGCAGAGCGAGGTATCAGTCCTGCTGCAGTAGCTAAGTGACCAGCTGGCCAGAGCTTGGGTTAGTGCGGCCTGGAGCCTACATTCTGATCTTGGGGAGAGAGTGGTGAAGAGGAGAGAAGAACTGGTGCTCACTGGGGCTAGAATTCCAAAGATATGGCTGAACACTTCCACTGGGAAATGGGGGTTTTGGCTTCCTGGGCTGGGAAAATCCTAGCCGGCAGTGTCTGTTTATCTGGAAAGCTGAGTCAGACTGAAACCTATCTCCTAAAAAGCTCTGCTATTTCTAGAATTCCATCCGGTCAAATCTAGCCCCAGACTCCTTCCTCTGCTCTGGGGAATTCCTTTGGGAGGGAGGAAGGACAGAGGGGAGAGAATGGCCTTTTCCTAGACACTGAAACCTGAAATCTGAGTTTTTGTCCATTTATGGACTAGAAGCCCCCTCCCCCAGCTGGGATGACTCATTCCCCCAGCTTGACCTAAATGCCCCTGGGAGAGAGGAAAGGGTGAAATAGAGAAGGTGGGATTAGCTCAGGGTGGGGGCTGGAGGCTGGAGACAGAAAGGAAGAGACAATTGAAAAGGATGGGGAATTCCTCTGTGCAGAGAAGGCTAGGGGAGGATTTTAGAGCCCAAAGGAAGCAGAATGAGAAAGAGACAAATTTATCTCTGAGAGAAACTCAATGCCCAGCAGCATAGAATTCCTTTAGAGGCAGCAGCTTCTTAGAGGTAGGCTACTGCCTTAAATTCTTCAGCTTTTCTGTAATCACAGCCACTTGCTGTACTTGCAAAGATGCAGATTCCCTTGCCCTCCCAGGGCTATGCTCAGCCTTCCAGGCACCATCAGAAAAGATTCTGAGGCTAGGCAGACACAGGTGGCTCACACCTATAATCTTAGCACCATAGGAGGCCAGGGTGGGTGGATGCCTGAGTTCAGAAGTTCAAGACCAACCTGAGCAAAAGAAACAAGACCCCATCTCTACCAAAACTAGAAAAACTAGCCAGGCATCATGGCAGATGCCTATAATTCCAGCTACTTGGGAGGCTGAGGCAGGAGGATCACTTTATCCCAAGAATTTGAGGTTGCTGTGAGGTATGATGCCGTAGTACTCTACCCAGGGTGACAGAGTGAGACTCTGTCTTTAAAAAAAGAAAGAAAGAAAGAAAGAAAGAAAGAAAGAAAGAAAGAAAGAAAGAAAGAAAGAAAGATTTTGAAATACAGGAAGAGGACGGGAATCACTTTTCTCAGCCTGAGGCCTCTGCTATATACAGCAACCCACAACCCCACTGCAAGGGCTGATGTCAGAGGCAGAGCTCTCGCCCGAGGGTGACATCTCTAACATACTTATAAAAGTGAAAGCCTTTGAAAAATGTGCAGCCATGAAGTTTCAGAGCTAGAGTGTCTTGACAAGTCTTTTAATACACCCCTCTCATTGTACAGTGAGTACAGGTAAAGAAACTGTGTTTCAGGAAGATTAAACTACATGAAGGAAAATGTCCTCTTTCTCTGCCTCTCCTAAGAGAAAGCCCCTTGGTCTTCATCAGCAGTAAAAGCCAATCCCAACCAGGCAAAACATGCCTCCCCATCTCAGCACTACACATCTCCATCCAAAATCATATGGCAAGCCTCCATAAGCAATCCATCAGCTTTGGAAAGAACTGCTTTCCTATTCACTACAATCCTACCATCTTTATAGCATAAAGGGACTTCACAGATCATATGGCCTGATTTTCCACCTGAAGCAGAAATTTCTTCTAGCAACCACTCCCAAAGCTCAGTCTCCAACCCAAATCCCTTAAACTCCAAATTCCTTAATCCACTTATCTCTGGAGATCTAATGGCCCTAAGCTCCCCCAACACTTTTTCCATCCCTATAAGTCTTCCCCATCCCAGCCAGTGGATACTCTGTCCTCCAAGGTTTTCATACTAAAAACCTGTTCTTGGTTCCCATCTTTCTTTCAACTCCACATCTAATCCACATCTCTTGGCTCTACCTTCAAAATACCTCTGAAATCTGACAATTCCTTCTTTCACTGCTATAACTCTAGTCCAAATCCCGTCACCTCTTTACCAGGTCCCCTTGCTTCCAACTTTGACCCTTCCATGCCTATTCTTGACAAGCAACTACAGAAATTAAAAGAAAAGAAAAAAGTTCTAAATTAAGCCCGGTGCAGTGGTGTATCTGTAGTCCCAGCTACACCAGGCTGAGGCAGGAGGGTCTTTTTAGCCCAGGAGTTGGAGGCTGCACTGAGCCATGGTCACACCTGTGAATGGCCACTGCACTCCAGCCTGGGCATCAAAAAGAGACCTTGTCTCTGAAAACAAAAACAAGCAAATTCTAAGTTAGATCACATCATCACATTGTTCCTTTGGTCAAAATCTCCCAGTGGCTCCCCACTTCATTCTGAATAAAAGCCATAGCCCATATAATGGCTCCAAAGGCACTATGTAATCTACTTTTCCCACCCCGTTCCCTCTTCTGATCGTGTCTTCTGGTACTCTCCCATTCACTTTGCTCCATTCTCACTGGCTGTTCTAGCACTTGCCTGACCTGCTCCTGCCTTGAGGTCTTTGCACTGGTTGTTCCCACCGCCTGAAATGCTGTCCCAGGTATCCACATGGGTAGTTCCCTCCGCTGCAGGTCTTTGTTCAAAGGCAGGCTTCTCAGCAGGGCCTTCTTTGATCTTTGACCCACTCTTATTTAAATTTTTTTTTTTTTTTTAGGATACAGGATCACTCTGTTACCCTCTGTAGAGTACCAGGGCATCATACCTCACAGCAACCTTGGGCTCAAGAGAGCCTCCTGCCTCGGCCTCACAAGTAGCTGGGACTATAGGCACCCACCACCATGTCTGGCTTATTTTTAGTAGAGATGGGGGTCTCATTTTTGCTTTGGCTGGTCTCAAACTCCTGACCTCAAGCAATCCATCCACTGTGACCTCTCAGAGTGCTAGGATTACAGGCTTGAGCCACTGCCTGACCCTTATTTAAAAGTGTATTCTCTGCCTCTTGTATCCCTGAACCCCATCCTAATCATTAGTATTTTCCCGATACTTATGACCTCTAATATACTATATAATTACATTGCTATACTTATTGTTTTGCCTGTTTTTCTTTAGTAGAACAGAAATTCTATGTGGGTGGAGATTTTTATCAGTTTTATTCACAAATGTATCCCCAGACCCTAGAACAGTATACTCTGTAAGCATTCAGTAAATAAATACTGAATGAGTGAGTGAATGAATGAATGAACATTATGTATATGAGTGCCTTATTAAGCTAAACTCCCATCTTAGTTGCCTCCACCCATCTGTCCTGGCTGTGCTTTCTGAGCCATGGTCTATACATCTATTCCCTTTTCCAGAAGACCACCCAGTCATCTATTATGTGATTCCCACCCATCCCCCTTCCCCTGCTTTAAAAATGCCCAGGCTCTTCAGCTAATCCTTTGTCCTGAGTCACCCTGGTCCTCTAGACCAGCTCAGGGCTGTCAGTCACTCTTCAGATTCTCACAATGCCCACTAGAAGCTCTGTTGGGTGTGTGCATTGTGCCTTGTGGGGGACTGCTGCTTCCCACACATCTGGATCCCTCTCTTCCCTTTCATTCACAGAGCCAGAGGCGCCCCGAGGCAGCTGGTTGGATGAGATGGAGTGGGGAGTGAAGGGGTCATCATGATGGTGGGGACAGGCTGACATGCTATTGACAGCATGCAAGTTTTCCTCTTTCCATGCAGAGAAGCCTTGGTGCTACCTAGTGGGTCTGTTTCCCTTCAAGGGCTGTGTGGACTTGACCCAGGAAAGGGCTGTGAACAGGGAGAGGATTCTGACCAAGACATTTCATGTCACTTCAGAAGGCCCTTTCCTGTTTCCCAAAGCTACCTCCCCCCCTTGTTGTCTGGGTTATCTACATTCCGGAAGCGCTGATGTGGCACTAAATATTACTGCAGCTCCAGCCTTCTCCCCCTGGGGCCCAGCGTCATCTCCTTGAGCCTTCTTTCTGGAATGTTTTTGGTATGAAGCATCCAGGCAGGTGAGGGGAAGGGCTCTATAGGATGGGATCCACAGACCCAGGCCTAGATCTTTTGTGGGCCAAGATAAGAGATAGTCTCTTCCCACTCAGCTTCTGGTTTGTCAGCAGGCTTCCCCTAAGTGCACCCTCCCACCTCCTGGCTTAGAAGAGTTTTGTTTTTTTTTTTAATTTTTTTTTTTGAGACATAGTCCCTCTCTGTTGGCCTCAGTAAACTGCTGTGGTGTCACAGCTCACAGCAACCTCCAACTCTTGGGCGTAAGCAATTCTCTTGCCTTAGCCACCCACGTAGCTGGGACTATAGGAGCCCACCACAATGCCCAGCTATTTTTTTGTTGTAGTTGTCATTGTTGTTTTAGCAGGCCCAGGCCAGGTTCGAACCCACCAGCTGCAGTGTATGTGCCCAGCGCCCTAATGACAGACACCGAGCCTGGCTTAGAAAAGGTTAAGCTAATGGTTCATAGGAGGACAAAGGTCTTAGGACCCAAAATCTCTGTGTTCCCTCTGCTTTCCTGAACGTCCAACAACAGCCCTTGCTTAGATAGTGCTGATGGAAAGGGCTGTGTGCTCCCTCTCTGCTTCCCTCCATCCCACACCTTGGTTTTTGCCTAGTATAGGCCTTCCCTCTACTGTGACCTCCCTTCCGTTAGTCCCCACTTGTGGCTTCTCCCTGCTCCCTCTCAGACTTATATAGAGGGAGGGCATGTGGGGTGTTGGCATATTCCTTGTGCCTAGAATAAAGCCTGGCATATAATAGATGCTTAATAAATATTATTTGTCATTCTGTTTACCTCCATTCTTTTACCCAAATCCTCTAACCCCTGGTTCAAATGAGTCCCCCCACACCCCGAGATATGGCATCTACACACCTGGGTTTGGGGTCTAGTTTTCCCACTTGCTAGGAAGGCAGGTTACTTAATGTATTTGAGTCTCCCTTTCTCCTGTGAAATAAACATGATGAAAAGAGCACCACACATAGCTGGGCGTTGTGGCGGGCTCCTGTAATCCTAGCTATTTGGGAGGCTGAGGCAGGAGAATTGCTTAAGCCCAGGAGTTGAAGGTTGCTGTGAGCTGTGCCACTATGGCACTCTACCCAGGGTAACAGCTTGAGGCACTATCTCAAAAGAAAAGAAAAGAGCACCACACAAAGAAGTCTTTCCTCAGCATTAAGTAATACACATAGGTGCCAATACATAAGCACTTAATAAACAGTTGCCCCTATTAGCTCCCAAGTTGCAATTCTTTCCATCATAATTTCTCACTGAACTCAAGTTATTCGTACGACCTTGCTGCCCACCCCCCAACCCTGGGGCTAAAATCTTATTTGTTACATAAGGGATGCAGCAATTAGCTCTGTCTTTCCAGAGTTTAGCACACAATGGGGTTTGATTGTCTGAGTGGAAGGAATAAATGAGCCCTGCTAACTCTACAACTAAACTCTAAGCTTCTTGAGAGCAGAAGACCCAACCCAGTACTTTTCTGGTGTTTACCAGAGTCTAGCCCAGAGTTCCAGAACTCAGTAGGATTCAAGAGACTACAGACCTGAATACAGCAAAGATGTGGCATAAACAATTTGTTTGCTTTCCCATCTTCTTCTTCTTTTTTTTTCCCTATTGCTCTAGGTAGAGTGCCCTGGCTCATAGCTCACAGCAACTTCAAAGTCTAGGGCTCAAGGATCCTCTGCCCTCAGCCATCCAAGTAGCTGGGACAGAGGCCCCCTCACAACGCCAGGCTAGTTTTTTTAAATTTTTGGTAGAAATGGGGTTTCACTTTTGCTCAGGCTGGTCTCCAACCCCTGAGCAATCTACCCTCTTGGGCCTCCCAGAGTGCTAGGTCTACAGGTGTGAGTCTCCGAGTCCAACCTTGCTGTCTCATCTTGACCCCACAGTTGCCTTGCCTTACCCACCTCTTCCCCGGATTCAGTGACTGCCCTCCCAGTGCGGGGAGGGAAGGTCCAGTGCTCCACCGAGCAGGCCCCCATAGGTGGCAGAGGACTGGTACACTGTGGAGCGGGTAGCTGGACCTCGAGGGAGGTCCAACTGGCCAGAGATTGGGATGTTTGGAGGTCTGCGAATACCAAAGCAGGCCTGGTGAGGGCGGAAGCCTGCCAGAGGCTGGAGCCACTGGCTGCTGCGGGTACTTTGTCCTCATCCTCCCTTTCATCTCAGCCCTCTGAACCCCGGAGTTTCTCAATGGAGCAGGCGCGCGCGGAATGCTCTGCAGGGGGCTGAGGGGGCTGGTCTTGGGGGGGGGGTGTGGACATTCCAGGCATTCTTCACTTCCTCTAGGAGTCAGGCTGCGGGGGCGGGGCGGAGCGGGGAGAAGCAGCCCAGCTCCGGAGTAGAGGGGATTTCTCAGGAGAGAGAATAAAGGCTGTAGGGCCGTCTTCAAGCGCGGGGGTGGGGATAGCAGGGCTTCAAGCCGATGGGGGCGGGGATGGGAGAAGCCGGAGAGGGAAGGATTGGGGGTGGGACTGGATAATCTGCCAAATACAGTTCTTCCTTTAGAGCTGAAGGCAGAAAAAGCAAACTGGAACCTTGGGTCCAGGGCTTCCCCACCTGTGTGCTTAATAGGGTCTAGCCAGAACTACTGATGCAGGTGTAATGAGAAGCCTTGGGAAGCTAGGAGTGCAGGCTTATTCTGTTTCATTGATTAAGCAGTTTCTCGATTTCTCACACCCAACACCCCACTCTCATCCTGCAGCACAGGGAGAATGTGTATTAAGAGAAAATGCAAAGATTTTCATCCCACCCCCTCCCAAAGAGAACTACAGAGGCTGTTTCCCAATCACCATTCTGCTTTTAATGGGGGATTCTTTCTGGCCTCCCAGAAAGGGAGGAGGATCATTAAGTAGACAGGGTGGAGTGAGGGGACCCAGAGGCCCATCTCCAGACAGTCCAATAGGACATGTGGGTTTGTAAAAAGATGCCCTTCCCATGACCAGTAGAAACCATTGCAAAAATATCTCTGTACACAAAACTTAGATGTCATAGTGGATTTTACCAGAACAAAGCATTCACATTATCGGAAACAGCAAGATTCACTTTTCATAAAACAGGCTTTTGAGAACGTAAAAATAAATACGGACCTTCTAGGGTCCTGAAGGCCCAGAGAAATAGACAGAGTCATAGTCTAGGGTAGACTTCAGGAGCAGCTTAGAGCAGAAGTTCCGAGTCTCTGAGGTCAAAGGTGGGGTCCAGAGGAATCTGGGCCCCTTGAGATGAAGTTCATACAGCAGCCTGAGCCTTTTCAAGTCCTTTAGATTCATAGCAGCGATTCCAGGAAGCTTGGGCCCGGCTGGGAGGATGGGAAAAGGGAAAGAACCTTTGAGGAAACAGAAGTTGTGTCCTCTTACACCTAGGATAAGTAAGGAAGGGTTAAATCTAGACCATTCCCAGGATACCCAGGCACATTAGGGGGGGCACAATCCAGTTGAAGCAGTTGGTGGGGATGGGAATGTGTGTGAAGACAGGCCAGCCCACTTTGGCAGGGAATGGGTAGGGCAGGGGCTGCTCTGAAAGGCACCTTGTATGAAACTTATCCATGGCAATAAAGGACATAGGCACTGATGGAGCACACTTTCCAGGTCCCTGCAGCCCTACCATGTGTACAAGAAACAGGCAACCCAGGCTCTGCTGCTGGCCTGCCCCTTCCACTGTTTCTCTATTCCTTCCCCCTCTCTTATCTTCCTGGTTCAACAGGGCTGAAGATGCTGAACCCCTGAAGCATTCCATGTGCCTGCTTCCCATATCCAGCCCAGCCAGGGCTCTACTGCACACCACCTCAGCCTTCTGAGCTGGGATGCTGGGGCCTGGGACGCAGGGGAGAAGCATCTCCAGTTAGGGTGCAGCCAGCTCCATTTTAAAGCCTGCCCAAACCAGGGCAATCTGCCTCCCTACTCAGCTGAGCTTTGAGCAGACCCCTAGTGCCTGTCGGTAGGCCTCAGTCACCTCCTGGCAGTCAGTCAGGGAAAAACAGCTATCCCCCAGGGGGTCCTGCCGCCAGCGCCTCAGGCAGCTTCCAGGGCCCTCTGAGGGTGGCTCCTCAAGGCCCATGAGGTCGTCCACAGACACACAGCCCCGCAGTGGGGGCTCGGGGAGACGTTCAGGCAAGTCCAGTTGGTCAAAGGACTCGGAGGACAGGATGCTGTCCTCACTTACAGCCCCTGTGGGACGGCTTGCCCGGGTAGGGGGGCGAGGTGAGGCCAGTTCATCCAAGGAGCCGAAGGTGGTAGGGGCTGTAAGCTCCAAGGCTGTTCGGGAGAACTTGCCGTTCAGTTTGAGAATGCCCTTGCGATGGAGGAGCAGCCCTGAGGCTTGGGGGGGCTTCTGTTCCACAGGGTCCCCACTCACAAACACGTCACCTGCATCCAAGAGTTCCCCAGACTCACTGGGTTCAGGAGAGGAGTAGTAGCCAGACTCACGCTGCCGGGACTTCTTGAGGATGCCCTTCTTGGGGGTCAGGGGGGCAGCCTGCCCAGGGATTGTGGGGAGTGGGCTGAGCTCCTGGGGGTCCTCCTTTGCCCCCTCTAAAGAGGTTAATGCCTTCTTCTTGAGAATGCCCTTTGGCAGCTTGAGGTTGCCCTTGCCAGTTCGAGTGGAAGTGTCATCAGCTGGGTCACCCTGGAATGACTGGGCCATGTCATTCTCCCTGCGGGACTTCTTGAGTGAATGCTGGCGCTCCACACCAGGGGCCGTGCCTCCACCACCTGGAGTATGCTGCTTGAAGAAGCTGCATACTTTGGCCCCATTCTCCAGGAGAGGGCGGGAGGAGCGCCGGAGCCAGTCAGCCATGGAAGCCCGGGCAGAGTCACTGCCAGGGTGCCCACCCTCACGCAGAGCTTCCTGCTCCCCTACACGGGTGGCATAGCCCCAGTTGACCCACCAATGACTGGCCACATCCTCCAGAGTGGCCCGGCGGGTGGGGTTCACCATTAACAGCCACCGGATCAGGCCACAGGCGTCTGGAAGACAAAAGGCAGGGGCTTTAGTTTGGCAGCTCCAGGAATGGACACCCCACGGGCCCCCTTACTGACTTACCCCTGATTTGAGCTAAGATGCTGCTTACCCCTGGGTCAGATATAGCCATTCTGACCTAGAGCTCTACGTGCCATGTTCCAGCCAGCTCCCCAGTCCAGCTTTCCTGGATTGCCTCTCTGTCCCATGATCCCTTAAGACTATGACCCTTCACGAGCCCTTATCTGTATGTTAGTGTGTATTCTCTTTGCCTCTGCTAAAATTCAATCCTCTGAGGGTAGAGATTGTGCTCAAGGGCAAACTAAGGCTGTCACACACTTCTTCCTGCCTTCTACCTCATAGTGAAAGTACAAAAAGGTTTCTGAGGGTGAGAACAAAAACAACAAGAAATGAGACAGCTGTAGCAAAGCAGACCTAAGTTAGACCTTAGGCAGCACCTCCCAGATATTACCAAGCTTGCCAATGGGGGAAGGAAGAGACATCCCTCTTTCCTCAGAGGTCTTAGACATTGGAGAGATGACAGCGGAAGGTCCCCTAATCTTCTGTAGGTCACAATGGAATGTGTCCTCTTCACTGCAGTGCCTGTGTTTACTTCCTCCCCTAGATAAGAACCCCCACACCTTCCACTCACCAGAGGGTTTGGGTGGCTCCTGGTAGGCCCCGTTGCTGATCTGTTTCACCAGTGTCTTATGGTCCTGCCCATCAAAGGGCATGGTGCCATGCACCAGGATGTAGAGGAGAACACCCAGTGACCAGCTGTCCACCTGAGAGAGAGGGAGAGATAAGCAAGGATGCCCATATCCATACCTAGGGGTGCCAACCTGACCTTCAACAGCAGGTAAGAAAAGGCACTTGCTAGACAACTCAGGTCAGCACATCTGAGGACCAGCCCCCTCTATTACCCAAGGGCAATGAGGGGGACACTGCACAGGGACTGAGCTCTTAGAAAGAGATGTAATCACAGCATAAGGGTAATAGCTCTTCTGGGCCAGGGTGGGTGGTTGTGGCGGATACCACCTCTATATCAAGGCTGGATTGGGCACCAGGAAAGGTAATGAGAGCAGGAAAGGTGAGGGTGTGAAGAACTAGACTAGGAGCCAGGACGCCTGAGTTCTAGTCCCAGTTTTGCTGCTACTAGCAAGTCACTACTTGAGGGGGGCCCTGAGTTTTGTGGTCTGAAAAAGGGAATAACTAGAAAACCAGCCCATCTATCTCATGGGATCTGAAGTCCTGGGAAGTGACTAAGGCAGGTTGGCAGTGGAGGGCAGCCACTCACCTCCGGGCCGATGTAAGGCTTCCCGTTGACAATCTCCGGCGAGGCATAGAGAGGGCTCCCACAGAATGTCTGCAGGAATTTGCCTTGGTGGTACAGGTTGGAGAGGCCAAAGTCAGCGATCTGCAGGATTAGGGCAAGTGTAGACACAGTTCAGGCCAAGGTGTGGGTTATTCCATAGTTCTTGGCACACTCTTCTTCAGACCCTGGGGAACGCCAGGACCCAATAGAAGGAAAGGGTCCCCATGACCCCTACCCCACACTGGGCACTGTCCACATAGCTCAAGTCCTGGAAGAGCGAGCACTGAGCAGGTGTGCAGCTTAGGAGCACCCAGGCAGAGGTATGCAGGGGCTCCAGGATCCTCATGGTTCCCCGGGCACTTTTGCTCATGCTGCATCTCACCCCAGAGATCCTCTCTCCTGCCTGCGTCCAGCAAGCCCACCTGCCCTGGGAGGCTTTCTGCTGCCTTGAGATCTCCTCTTCCTACAAAGCTCGACAGTGGCGGATGGCTGCCAGGAGTCCAAGCCCCTCAGTGCTGCTGCCTCCCAGCCAGGCTCTGCATTCCCACGCTGCTCTCCTTTCCCCACCCCTCCTGCAGCTGCTAGCCTGGGTGAGACCCTAGATGAAAGCTCAGTGGACACTGGCTGAAAGGAGGGTCAGCCAGATTGAAGGGGACAGCCAACTTCTTATGCCAATGCACAGCCCTCAGGACCACCCATGAACAGAGGAACCCTTCATAGCAAAGGGCTTATTCTTCTGCCCACACCTGAGCAGGAACTTGGTAGCAGGAACCTGGGGTTGGCCCAGAGTAGCTAAGAGTAGTTAAGAAGCAATAGTGGGGGCAGAGCAAGAGCTAGGCCTGTGGTAATACCCTGGAAGGTAACTTTTCACAGGACTGCCTGACACCAAGGGCCTGAAAGGTCCCACCCATCCTCTTGCTCCCTGGAGAGAGCCTTTCTCAGCCATCTGCAGTTAGAGGCTAAGGCCGATGACCTACTGCTCCCCACCCCATCAGAGGGTTATACGTGCCCGGGAAGGGGAGGGGCTGTGTATGAAACTCTGGCTCTTTCATTTATGGTTTTATTGACCTCTTATCAAGCAGTTACCAATAAAGCCCATAGTGAGGCTTATGATTGGTATAGATAGGAAAGTTCATGCCTGTCCTGGTTATGGGTTTATTGGCTCCTCCGGTCAGCATCAAAGAGAGCCCCACCTACTCTGGGAATTGGCTGCTAAGGGAATGACTTAGCACTGGGACACCTCAGGGCACAGGTCAGGAGCCACAGGAGGAGACTATGCCTTGGGTTCAGGAAGATTCTGAAGAGGGTCAGAGGACAGTCACCCTCCAAGGTGTCTGCTAGGGGCTAGCCTCTTCCCTGCCTGAGCCAGCCCTTGCCATGGCCTCCTTCCTGAGGTCTGAGTGTTTCCCACAAACCTGAGTTTCTCCTGACTGATCTAAATTTAACTCTTTTTTTTTTTTTTTTTTGAGACGGAGCCTCAAGCTATCCCCCTGCGTAGAGTGCCATGGCATCACAGCTCATAGCAACCTCCATCCAACTCCTGAGCTCAAGCGAGTCTCCTGCCTCTCCCTCCCAAGTAGCTGGGACCACAGGCACCCGCCACAACGCCCGGCCATTTTTTGGTTGCAGCCATCATTGTTGTTTGGCGGGCTCGGGCTGGGGATTCGAACCCGCCACCTTAGGTGTAGGTGGCTGGCGCCTTAGCTGATTGAGCCACAGGCGCCAAGCCCTAAATTTAACTCTTTAGGAACAGAAATCCAGCAGCAGAGAGAGGAAGCTGGTACTGAAGTGCTCGATCAGTGGGGAAAGGCGCCACGTGGCCACCCAACTGTAGCAAATTAAAGCCTGCTTCTGGGTGTGCATGCAAGTGTGCACATGTGTAGGCGGGGAGAAGAACTCTTGGCCTATACTAGGATTGTGAGCACAGCTGAGCCTAGATCTAAACTCTTGTCAGCTGTGTAATGTCAAACAAAAGACCACCAGTCTGGGAGTCAGAAGACCTTGGTTCTAGCCCAGGCTCAACTACTCACTAGCCGTGTGACCTTATGCAAGTCGTCCTTCCTCTTGAGGCCTCAGTTCTCCATCCAGCAAATGAGGTGTTAGAATGGATGAGGTCCCTACCGGTACTAATATGTAAGTCTGATCTCTGCTCACTCCTTCAGGAACCCATTAAGAGCTTAGAGCTACATGGCTGGGGATGGTGCAGAAAAGCTAAGGTGGGACAGGGAAGCTTGTGGAAATGAGAAGTGGGGCTCACCTTTATGTTTCCATTGGCATCTAGGAGGATGTTCTCCAGCTTGAGATCCCGGTGAACAATTCCATTCTAACAGAAGGACAGAATAGAGTCAGGGGAAGGTCACCAGGGAAGGGAAGAAGATAAAGGGCCTAGTCTGGAAAGTAGGATAAACTCAAAGGGAGCCAACTGGGGTTCAGCACAAGTAGGCTGGGAATACCCATCTTTATCGGCTTATGGCGCAAGAAATCACAGCCCCTTCCACCCCTGGCTAAGAGATTCAGTCAGAGATATCAGTGTTTCCTTGTCTCAGAGTCCAGAATCCAGTCTTGCCTCTTGTTTCTGCCTCTGTATGTGATCCTGGACACACTGTGGAATCTCTCTGATGTAAACCAGGCCCAGAGAACCTCTAAACCACCCCCTCAGAAGATGGCTGGGGCAGATGGGTGCTCACCTGGTGGCAGTAATGCACGGCAGAGACAATTTGCCGGAAGAAATGCCGGGCGTCACGTTCACTGAGCCGCTGCCGCTCACTTATGTAGTCATACAGGTCTCCCCGGCTGGCGTACTCCATGACGATCACGATCTTGCTGCTGTTCTCAAACACTGAACAGGGCAAGGTGGGGAATGTCAGGCCCTCCCAAAATCTGCTCTTTTTGGCCCCAAACCAGATAGGACCTCTCTCTAGAGATGTCTGCTAATCAGGCTGCGGGGAAAAGGCCTTTGTAGCTCCTTGCACCCCCAAGGAGGAATGAGGTAAAGCTAAGGACACTACCTTGCCCTTCCCATCCTTGGAAGGGTTCTGAAAACTACTCTGGCTTGGTGCCCGTAGCTAAGTGGTTAGGGCGCTGGCGGGTTTGAACCTGGCCTGGGCCTGCTAAAAAAAAAAAACAAAAAAACCCCAAAAAACACAACAATGACAACTACAACAATAACAAAAATAGCCGGGTGTTGTGGGAGGTGCCTGTAGTCCCAGTTACCTGGGAGGCTGAGACAAGAGAATTGCTTAAGCGTAAGAGTTGGAGGTTGCTGTGAGCTGTGACACGGCACTCTACCCAGGGCAACATAGTGAGACCCTGTCCCAGAAAAAACAGAAACAAAAAACTACCCTGCAAATTCCTAGGAAGGCAGGCAGAAACATCACCAGCTGAGAATGAAAGGCCAGGCTCTTTGGTTCAGAGCCTAGCACTTTTTCACCTTACAACCTTGGACAAATCTCTTCTAGATATATAAGTAAGAATGTAAGTTTGCTGAGTGGCCTTGGATAGGTTATTTTAGCCTCACTCTCCTCACCTCAAAAGCAGGATAATAATGGCAGTCTCACAGGACTGGGATAAGACAGACAAAAGGTAAGCAATAGCTTTAGGGCTAGTGAGCAAGCTGACACAGGGTCTAACACACAAGCAAGCACTCTATAAATGGTACCCACTGTTATCATTATAATCAGTGCCCTCATTAATAAATTTGAAAAATAAGGCTGGGCACGAGGGCTCCCATGTGTCTGTAATCTTAGCACCTCAGGAGGCTGATGTGGGAGGATCCCTTGACATCAGAAGTTTGAGACCAGCCTGAAGAAAAGGGAGACCCCATCTCCACTAAAAAGAGGAAAAATACCCACGTTTTGTGGTGGGCACCTCTAGTCCCAGCTACTCCAGAGGCTGAGTCAGTAGGATCACTTGAACTGGGGAGTTTAAAGTTGCTGTAAGCTAGACTGATACCACAGCATTGTAGCCTGGACAACAGAGTGAGAATCCGTTTAAAGAAAACAAAATAGGCTCAGCGTCTATGGCTCAAGTGGCTAAGGCGCCAGCCACATACACCTAAGTGGTGGGTTCAAAACAACAATGATGGCTGCAACCAAAAAAAAAAAAAAAGCCGGGTGTTGTGGCAGGCACCTGTGGTCCCAGCTACTTGAGAGGCTGAGGCAAGAGATTCGCTTGAACCCAGGAGTTGGAGGTTGCTGTGAGCTGTGATGCCATAGCACTCTACCCAGTGGGATAGCTTGAGGCTCTGTCTCAAAAAAAAAAAAAAAGAAAGAAAACAAAATTTTGAAAAATATAATCAATAATAATGCCTGCTTGGATGGGTGCCGG
>CAUYQV010158054.1:0-23877 GCA_963574575.1 Galagoides demidoff | reverse complement strand
CCTGTGGTCCCAGCTACTTGGGAGGCGGAGGCAGGAGACTCGCTTGAGCCCAGGAGCTGGAGGTTGCTATGAGCTGTGAAGCCATGGCCCTCTACCCAGGGGGATAGCTTGAGGCTCCGTCTCAAAAAAAAAAAAAAAGAAGAGGGAAGGTTACATGGGGGGATGAGGAATAAAAACTTACCTATCAGGTAAAGCCCTGACTTCATACAATGAATTCCATGTAATAAAAACATTTGTTCTCCATTAATATTTGAAATTTTACAAAAAGAAGTATAGGTTTTAGTTTAGGAAGTCTAGTAATTAGTAATGCCATTAACCAAAGTGGGCAAATCAATTGAAGAAGAAATATCAGAAAAACTTTGGAAGGGCCGGCGCCTGTGGTTCAAGGAGTAGGGCACTGGGCTCGGCGCCTGTGGCTCAATCGGCTAAGGCGCCAGCCACGTACACCTAAGGTGGCGGGTTCGAATCCCCAGCCCGGGCCGCCAAACAACAATGATGGCTGCAACCAAAAAAAAAAAAAACGGCCAGGCGTTGTGGCGGGCGCCTGTGGTCCCAGCTACTTGGGAGGCGGAGGTAGGAGACTCGCTTGAGCCCAGGAGTTGGAGGTTGCTATGAGCTGTGATGCCATGGTACTCTACCCAGGGGGATAGCTTAAAGCTCCGTCTCAAAAAAAAAAAAAAAAAAAAAAAAAAGGAGTAGGGCACTGGCCCTGTATACCGGGAGTGGCGGGTTCAAGCCTGGCCCTAGCCAAAACTACAAAAAAAGAAAAACTTTGGAATATCAGTTTGGGGCATGTTGTGTTTGAGGTGCTTACAGGATATCCAGGTTAAGATGTATGGCTGGACATTGTAATTTTGCTCTGGAATTAAAAAGAAAGTTTAAGGTCAAAACCATAGATTTAGGATTTTCCTTCTATGGGAGAAATTGAGACCACTGGGAATCTGGTCAATTAGTGGAATGCTGTGGTGTCATAGCTCACAGCAACCTCAAACTCTTTGGCTCAAGTGATCCTCTTGCCTCAGCCTCCCAAGTAACTGCAACTACAGGTGCCCGCCACAATACCTGGCTATTTTTTTTAGAGACAGGGTCTTGCTCTGGCTCAGACTGATCACAAACCTGTGAGCTCAGGCAATCCACCCACCTCGGCCTCCCAAGCGCTAGGATTACAGGTGTGAGCCACCATGCCTGGCCTAGAATTAGGAGTTAAAGAAGTTGAAGAACACAGAGAGAATGGTGTGGAAGCCCTAAGAATTTGGGATGGGACTTCTTAATAGTGTAAATGAGGATGAGAGATTGGATTCGATAATAGTCTAGCAGGTTACTGGTTTTACAATTAGGTCATTGATGTGTAGAGAACAAAGGAAATTTACCTCTTTGCCTTCTGAAGGCTCCCTGAAAAATCAGCTGATAAAATGTAGATTGATAAGAAAGATAACATACAAATTTTTACTATGCACAGAGAGAAAGTCATGGAATGATTACCTCAGCCTCTCAGTGGAGTACAGAAGCTTATATGCTATCCTCAGGTTACAGAAAGAACAGAGGCACTCATCATAGTCAAAAAGAGTTTACAGTGGGAAGATAGGTAATAGGAGGGACAGAAAAGGAGGTTTGTATTGCCCAGGTAGACTTAGTATATACATGAAACTTAGCAGGTCTTAGCCCCTCAGAAAGAATAAGTGGTAAATGTTTATTGTAGATCTTTAAGAGGTGAGAGTCTCAGTTAATCTGCCCTACATCTTGATAAGGGAGGGCCTCAGAAAAAAATGTGGCTGTATCAATGCAGATTCTCTACAGATGCAAATCTCCCCAACAGAAGACAGCTTTGCAGGGCCACTTCTGTCCACAGGCCCTCTGCAGAGGCCATCTCAAACATGTCATCTGAAAATATGTCAAAGAAGTATATTTTAGGCTCGGTGCCTATAGCTCAAGTGGTAAGGCACCAGCCACATACACCTAAGGGGGTGGGTTCGAATCCAGCCCAGGCGGCCAAACAACAATGACAGCTGCAACCAAAAAAAATAGCCAGGCGTTGTGGCAGGCGCCTGTGGTCCCAGCTACTTGGGAGGCTGAGGCAGGAGACTCACTTGAGCCCAGGAGTTGGCGGTTGCTGTGAGCTGTGGTGCCATAGCACTCTACCCAGGGCGAAAGCTTGAGGCTCTGTCTCAAAAAAAAAAGAAGTATATTTTAGGGTGAAATATTTCAGTTTCCTTCAGATGTCTTTTGCGACTAAAGCTTTGATAGAAAGGTTTTAGCAGAATGTGGGGAAGCATGCTTGAACCTTCCAGCAAAAGGCATGGGAAATGATCATTGAAAACCATAACTACCATCTTGGTAGCCTAAGGAAAAGAGGAGGAGGAGGACAGAAGGCTTCTCTTTAACTTTAAATGTAGCTCAGTGTGTGATATAGCTAAGATAAGCCTGGAATGTTGTAACAAGATTGGTGGCTCATGGCCTGTAATCCTAGCGCTCTGGGAGGCTAAGGCAAGTGGATTGCTTGAGCTCAGGAATTCAACACCAGTTTAAGCAAAAGCAAGACGTTGTCTCTTAAAAAAAAAAAAAACCAGCCTGACATTGTGGCGGGTGCCTATAGTCTCAGCTACTTGGGAGGCTGAGACAAGAGGATTGCTTGAGCCCAAGAGTTTGGGGTTGCTTTGAGCTATGACACCATGGCACTCTACCAAGGGCGACAAAGTTAAACTCTGTCTCAAAAAAAAAAAAACTAGGAGATAAAAGAAGAAGAAAACAGAATGTCACAAGAGTTACAAGTAATAGATATTTCTCTTTTAGTGAGAATTTTCTCTACAGGATTGCCTCCCTGAGAAGTTCTTGGCCTATTGCCATTTGTCAGAGGCCAGGCTTCACCTTGTACCTCTTGGAAGGGTTCTCACTCACATCTAAACTCAGAGTCTAAGGGAGCAATGTCCAATTTGCTTACACATATATGTAAGAGTTCTAGAGTTTTTTGTGTGGACTCACCTTTTTGCTCCAGATATGGGAATGACCATTTTCTTCATAGAAATCATACTTTCACACAAGGATGCTTTCATAGGTGGATCATCATGGTTTCAATAAAATGAATAATTCTAGCCATACTAAAAATATTATTAGTAGCTGGTATATAATTTTCTAATGGGAGTCTGAACTTCTGTCTGAATCACTACAGATCCTGAAATATGTTGCTGCTGAATGGAAGGGAAAGAAATGGAAGCCGTCAGTGTAGCTCACTTTTTGAAGGAATTTGAGAGTGAAGGACAGAGACTTTATGGGAAACAGAAATAAGAGAAGACTAAGAATGTTTCAGGATGGGGATTCTTTACAGTCCCATCACAGCAGGAAAGGGACCAACAGAAAGTGAGATTTAGGTAGAAATGGAAATAATGGGTATAACAATGTCCTGGAGCATAGATGGGATAAAAAACTGTGGAGGAGAGGACAGAAACTTCTAAAACAGAAATGACTGCAGGATGAATAGATTAAGGTTAATGAATGAAAGTTAACAAAACTAGGCATGGGGCTCGGTGCCTGTGGCTCAATCGGGTAGGGTGCCAGCCACATACACCTAAGGTGGTGGGTTCGAATCCCCAGTCCAGGTCCACCAAACATCAATGATGGCTGCAACCAAAAAATGGCCAGGCGTTGTGGCGGGTGCCTGTGGTCCCAGCTACTTGGGAGGTGGAGGCAGGAGACTCGCTTGAGCCCAGGAGTTGGAGGTTGCTATGACCTGTGATGCCATGGCACTCTACCCAGGGGGATAGCTTGAGGCTCTCGTCTCAAAAAAAAAAAAAAAAAAAAAAAAAAACTAGGTGTGGTGCCCATAGCTCGGTGGTTAGGGCACCAGCCACTTACACCGAGGCTGGTGGATTCAAACCCAGCCTGGGCCTGCTAAACAACAATGACAATAACAATAACCAAAAAAACATAGCCAGGCATTGTGGCAGGCACCTGTAGTCCCAGCTCCTTGGGAGGCTGAGGCAAGAGAATCTCTTAAGCCCAAGAGTTTGAGGTTGCTGTGATCTGTGACGCCACAGCAGTCTACCCAGGGCAACAACTTGAGACTCTGTTTCTAAAAAAAATAATAATAAAAATAAACAGACAAAAAAAAGCAAAGTTAACAAAACTATTTTCTGTGAAGGCATATAGTCTGGTCATCTGGGTAATGCAGGAATGAGGATGGGATTGGAGTTTGAAAAGGCTGGAAAAAGGTTTGTCCCTCTGGATGCAGTATTTTCTTCTAAGTAGTGCTTCTTTAAAGAGATGTCATATTTCCTGCATTTAACCCTCCATAAGTAATTGATTATTGAACTATAGATTTTCTCTAAGATTTTATTGACTGCAGAAAAAATTAGTAGTATAAATAAATTAGGAGGAGTACTTATTATAATGCAGAACACATAGAGAAGCTATGATCCCTTCTCTACCATCAGGGCTCTCAGAAACAGTTGGATAAAAAGAATAGAACCAGAATAGACACAACTTAAAATGCCCATGTTTTGAAACTCCATAATAGGCCAGGTGTGTTGGCTCATGCCTGCAATCCTAGCACTCTGGGAGGCCTAGGTGAAGGACTGCTTGAGCTCAGGAGTTGGAGATCACCCTGGGCAAGAGTGAGACCATGTCTCTGCTAAAAGTAGAAAAACTAGCCAGGCACCTGTGGGGAGACTCTCTCAAAAAAAAAGAAAAGAAAAAAAAAGAAACCATAATAAACTCTCCATGGCCAGTGTTCATTATTTTTTATTTTTCTTATTCTTTATTTATTTATTTTTATTTTTTTTTTGCAATTTTTGGCCAGGACCAGGTTTGAACCTGCCACCTCCGGTATATGGGGCCAGTGCCCTACTCCTCTGAGCCACAGGTGCCACCCAGCCTGCCCCATCTTCTTTACAACATAGCATACATTTTAAAATTGATTATTTATCAACCGCATTCAAATTTCCAATCCAATTGGCTTCTATCAGTATATTAAAGATGACAAAATCTTTAGTTCTTCAACTATTGGGAGGTGAAGTCAAGCATCCCCTTGAGTCAGCACCACACCTGCCTTTTCTTTTCTTTTCTTTTCTTTTTTTCCTTCCCTTTCCTTCCCATGCCCTCCCCTTCCCTTGACTTTCCACAGAGTCTCACTTTATCACCCTGGGTAGAGTGCCATGGCATCAGCCTAGCTCACAGCAACCTCAAACTCTTGGGTTCAAGCAATCCTCTTGCCTCAGTCTCTTGAGTAGCTGGGACTATGGGCACCTACCACAACACCTGGCTATTTTTTTTTGGAGGGAGGTTTAGAGACAGAGTCTCACTTTATTGCCCCCAATAGAGTGCTGTAGCGTCACAGCTCACAGAGACCTGCAACTCCTGGACTTAGGCGATCCTCTTGCCTCAGCCTCCCGAGCAGCCGGGACTACAGGTGCCCGCCACAACACCTGGCTATTTTTTTTTTCAGTTTGGCTGGGCCCAGGTTCCAACCCGTCACCCTTGGTATATGGGGCCGGTGCCCTACTCATAGAGCCATACTTGCTACCCTTTTTTTCCTTTTGAGACAGAGTGTCACTATGTTGCCCTTGGTAGAGTGCCCTGGCATCACAGCTCACAGCAACCTCCAACTCCTGGGCTTAAGTGATTCTCTTGCCTCAGCCTCCCAAATAGCTGGGACTATAGGTGCTGCCACAACACCCACTATTTTTTTGTTATAGTTGTCATTGTTTTTTAGCTGGCCTGGGCCGGGTTCGAACCTGCCACCCTTGGTGTATGTGGCTGGTGCTGTAACCACTGTGCTATGGGTGCCGAGCCAACCTTCTTTATCTCATGCCACACTTGAACCTATAGTTAAATTTCCATGGGACACTTAAATTATGTTGACCAAAAAAGAAAAAAATATATACTTACTGTGCTGTAAACTTCTTTCAAAAATAATTTAATTAATGGTCTTTAAAAGTTTTTTCAGCATACCAGTGTGCCGTGGCAAACGGGTTAAAAATCACTATTATAAAGGAACAGAAAAAAATCCTGAATGGTTGGAGTCTATTAGATGAGGAGAAGAGTGATAGTGAGTCTAAAAACAGAGGCAGGGACCAGATACTATAGTGGAACTTCCATAGTTGACCACCCCCTACATTGACCACCTCCTTAAGTTGACCTAATTTTCATAGACCCGACATGCATCACCTGTATGTATCAGTACAATAGGTCTAGTTCCTTATTTTGACCACCTGCATATGTTGACCGGTTTGTTACAGTCTCTTGGGTGGCCAACTTACAGAGATTCTACTGTATTTTGATAGCTTTGTGAAGAATGAGTTGTGGAAGAGTAAGAGAGGAGTCAGTAAGATTGGTTAGGAGACTACGGCACTAGATTAAGTGATGGACTATAATGGTTTTGACCAGGGTGGTACACAAGAGATACAATGCAAGAGTGGAAGGAATCTGGATGTATTTTGGAGGTAAAGCTGACAGTTTTTGCTGAAAGATTAAATGCAAAAGATCGGGAAAGAGAAAAGTCCTACCAACTCCTAGGCTTTTTGCTTTTGCAATAGGGTGAATAGTGATAACATTTACTGAGCTGGAGAAGACTGGGGAAGGAAAAGATTTGGGGGTTTGGAAGAGAAATCGGGACTTCTCCTTTAGCTACACTTAGTTTGAGAGGCTTTTCAGACATGCTCTTGATATCTATGAAAATCAAGGGAAAAGCCAGAGGTAGGAAACTTCCTAATTCACAAGGCAGCTCATTATATTTGGATAGCTCTTTTTTTTTTTTTTTTGAGACAGGAGACTCAAGCTGTCCCCCTGGGTAGAGTGCTGTGGCATCACAGCTCACAGCAACCTCCATATCCTGGGCTCAAGCGAGTCTCCTGCCTCAGCCTGCCGAGTAGCTGGGACCACAGGTGCCCGCCGCAACACCCGGCTGTATTTTTTGGTTGCAGCCGTCATCGTTTTTTTTGGCGGCCCCGGGCTGGATTTGAACCTGCTACCTTGGGTGTATGTGGCTGGCGCCTTAGCCACTTGAGCCACAGGCGCTGAGGCATTTGGATAGCTCTTATTACCAGCTCTTTCTATTACACCAAGATGATTATTATTATTATTTTTTTTTTTTGAGAAGGAGCCTCAAGCTATCCCCCTGGGTAGAATGCTATGGCATCACAGCTCATAACAACCTCCAACTCCTGGGCTCAAGCGAGTCTCCTGCCTCAGCCTCCCAAGTAGCTGGGACCACAGGTGCCCACCACAACGCCCGGCCATTTTTTTGGTTGCAGCCATCATTGTTGTTTGGCGGGCCCGGGCTGGGGATTCGAACCCGCCACCTTAGGTGTATGTGGCTGGAGCCTTAGCCCATTGAGCCACAGGCGCCAAGCCACACCAAGATGATTATTAATCTAATGTAAAAATGATGCTGATTTCCATCTGAGGTTACTAAAAAACACATTTTTTTTTTTTTTGAGACAGTAGAGTGCCATGGTGTCAAAGCGCATAGCAACCTCAAACTCTTGGGTTTAAGAGATTCTCTTGCCTCAGCCTCCCGAAGTAGCTGGGACTATAGGTGCTCACCACAATGGCCAGCTTAAAAAAACACATTATTTTTTGAAGCACACCAAATAATCTGAAGAAAGTTATCGCTTCTCGGCAGGCTGAGGCAGGAGCCTTGCTTGAGCCCAGGATATGGAGGTTGCTGTGAGCTGTGATGCCACAGCACTCTACCCAGGGGGACAGCTTGAGTCTCCTGTCTCAAAAAAAAAAAAAGAGCTATCCAAATATAATCACGCCTGTAGCTCATGTGGCTAAGGTGTCAGCCACATACACCTAAGGTGGCGTGTTCGAATCCAGCCTGGCCCCCGCCAAACAACAATGAGGCTGCAACCAAAAAATGGCCAGGTGTCGTGGCAGGCACCAGTGGTCCCAGCTACTTGGGAGGCTGAGACAGGAGACTCGCTTGAGCCCAGGAGTTAGAGGTTGCTGTGAGCTGTGATGCCACGGTACTCTACCCAGGGGGATAGCTTGAGGCTCCGTCTCAAAAAAAAAAAAAAAAAAAAGAAAGTTATCGTGTTGTCCCATAACATCTCTTATTGTCTAAGCTAAACAATTCTAGTTTTCCTCAGCTGTTTCTCAGGACTCTATTCTTAGACACATCATCACCCTGACCATATCAATGTTAGGGCAGGCAGCCAAGGGCTAACATGAGCTGACTATCACACACAAAAGGTAAGACTGGCATCCCTCAGATTTCCTGTTTCAGAAATACGTTCACATTTTATAATGTAACTGTTTTCTTTCTTGTTATCATTAGTGTGTCAGGGTCCCTACCTGTGACATACAATATCATTTCTAACTTTCTAATCTGTTGCATTTAGAAATTAAATAACCTCCTGGCCTAAAGTACAACAACAAAAAAAAAAATTAAGAAAAAAAATAACCAACTTAAGCTCTGTATCAGATGTTAACATTTTGCTTTGTATGTTTGGGATATTTTGTCATAACTTAAAGAAGAGTATGGGGCGGCACCTGTGGCTCAAAGGAGTAGGGCACCAGCCCCATATGCCAGAGCTTGTGGGTTCAAACCCAGCCCCAGCTACCAAATGTAAAAAAAAAAAAAAAAAAGAAGAAGAAGAGAGAGAGAGTTATGTGGTTCCCAAGGGGAGTCAAAGAACCCTCCTATGAATAGAACTTTGTACTCTAGTGAGAGAACCTTTTTAAAGTAAGAGAGTTGGCCGAGCATGGTGGTTTACACCTATAATCCTAGCACTTTGGGAGGCATAGGCAAAGGATGCCTCAGCTGAGGTGTTCGAGACCAGCCAAGAGTGAGACCCTGTCTCTACTAAAAAAAAAAGAAAGAAAAAAAGAAAAGAAAGAAAGAAAAACTAGCTGGATATTGTGGCAGGCTCCTGTAGTCCTGGCTACTCGGGAGGCTGAGGAAACAGGGTCTCTGGAACCCAGGAGTTTTAGATTGCTGTGAGCTATGATGATACCACAGCACTCTATCCAGGGTAAAAACAAAATAATAAAATAAATAAAATAAAATAGTTTCCAAATAGTTGAGTTGTAGATAGGTAAGGCATTTTAGCCTTTTCCACAAGGATTCCCTTAGAAATTTTCTCAGATGCCTTGCCAAAAATCAAAGTGCTCTGTGTCTAAGGCAGTTGTTCTCAGCCAGCAGTGATTTTGCTTCCCAGGGATACTTGACAATCTCTGGAGATATTTTTATTGTCATTACTGTGGCAAAGGACATATTGGCATCTAGTGGGAAGAGGCCAGGGATTCTGCTGAACATTCTACCTGTAGGAGACAGGCCCCTCCAACAAAAAATTAGCAACCCCCAAATTTAAGTCATACCTAGATATAGAAACCCTGAATTATGGTATTTTACCTTATTGGAAAAGGTTTGACACGATAAACTTAATAAATACTGCTTCCAACTAATCACTGCTCTCTTCTTTTATTCCATCAGTCGTCTGTTAATCATCTTTCTAGAATTTAGTGGAAAACTTTTTTCCCACTTAAAAAAAGTTTTCATTTTTCTGTCATCTCTCCCAGTCTCCATGATTTTTGGACATTATTTCCACATGCTGTTATTTAAAGCAAAATTATACTCTCACCCATCTTATTGTCCTTTCTGGCCTTTAGTTTCTCTTCCCTATATTTTTTATTCATTGATTTTGGTTGTAAAGTTGTTTTTCTGGAGATGGTAAACAATCCTGCTTTTCTTAACACTAGGTAAATACAGCGCAACAACCAGAAGCTCTGCTCCTTATCTTTCAGGGGCCCCGAAGAGGCATGCAGCTATTGTGGCATGTGGCTATACTGGTACTGTTGGCTAGTTAGTGAGAGAGGTGGGAGCATAAGTCACTGTCCTGACACTGGTGCACAGGAGGTAGAGGTGTGGGGTACAAAGAATAATGCTGCTCACTGCACGTCCTCCACGTCCTCCACATCCTCCCCGTTCTCCACGGTGGGAACGTGCGAGTCCTTTCCTGGGGCTGCTCTATCTCTTTGTATTGACTGCAGCTGTCAAGATCAAAGAGGAACTAATGAGACAGAAGTAAATAGTTTCATTCTCAGGCTACATGAAAGGAGTTAGGTCTGATGGAGAGTAGAAGACGACAGGGGAGAAATAAAGTTTTTCCTCAGCCTTAGCTAGAAACAAGTAGGCAGCTGTTTGCAAATGTTTCTAATTTTTCAAACTCCTACATTATTACTACTCAAAAACTGGTGGCAAAAATAATCTTTCCCCAATACCTTTATGTTTAGAGCTAAAGATTCATTCCATCAGTCAAATCACATATTTGATTATGTCTCTCTGTACAAAACATATATATGAACCAGGGAAAGGTTCCAAAAATCTGGAAATTTCAAATATGTACATTAAAGAGGAATGGTAAGTGAATACCTCATTAATAGCTGAAACATTTATTTAATTTTTCACCTTTCTCTCAAGGGGTAATGATCACTTTACATGTATGAATCCTCACAGATTTGTATGGGAAGTGTGTCTGCAGAAACTTTAAGATTGCAGAGAATAAAATAGTCTCTCTTTCAGCTATAAGATTGCCTTTTAGGATGGCACCTGTGGCTCAAAAGGGTAGGGCACTGGCCCCATATGCCGGAGGTGGCAGGTTCAAACCCAACCCTAGCCAAAAAAGAAAGTGTGTAATGCCTTTTAGCATCAGTGAACTGAGACACAGGTTCAATGACTTAACAAAAACTTTAGCACAGTCTGTAACATAACAAGTCAATACCACAGTCCATGCTGATACCTGAGTTTTCTAACTTTCAACCTTGTCCTTGTTCCAAAAATGAAAGTGAGAGAAGATTATTTGCAGAAACCACTTTCCTCTATTGTACCAAGTTGGTTTCTAGCCAAAAAGCTTTCTGAAGCAACCAAATTGTGGTTCAGGATAGGGGTTGAGAGAAGCAATGGAAAGGTGAGATTAGAAAAAGCACAGACCAAGGAAAAAACATTTTAATTGAGGCAAAGCATTTACGATAAAAGTGACACATTTGACATATCTGGAATACAAGTAGTATGTGGGTACTGTCAAAACAAAAAAATGCAATAAGATTTTACTTCATTCCTCACCTGAGGGTCTACACTCAAATTAGCACCACTGGTATGCAAAGACTGCTGCAGGATAGCCTAGATTTGCTCCCCACCTCACACACCCGCCCCCCTGCATTATTTATCTCTTACAAGACTCCTGTAAGTGCCTTACTCCTCAGTTAAATGCTACTAAGCACTATTCCCCAACCTTTCCTACAAACTTCTTTTTTTTGGCCAGGGCTGGGTTTGAACCTACCACCTCCGGCATATGGGGTTGGTGCCCTACTCCTTGAGCCACAGGCACCGCCCCCCTACAAACTTCTTACCACCACACATTTGCCCCCACCATTCTGAAATACCCCTCTCTGATTTTCATCTCCTATCCCTTAACTTACCCATCTTTCTTTTTTTTGAGAATTTCACTATGTCACCCTCAGTAGAGTACCATAGTGTCACAGCTCACAGCAACCTCAAACTCTTGGGCTTAGGTGATTCTCTTGCCTCAGCCTCCCAAGTAGCTGGGACTACAGACACCTGCCACAACACCTGGCTATTTTTTGGCTATAGTTGTCATTGTTGTTTGGAGGCCTGGGCTGGATTCAAGCCTGTCAGCTCAGGTGTATGGGGCTGGCGCCCTAGCTGCTGAACTACAGGCACTGAGGCACCCATCTTTCAAGATCCATTCCAAATACAAACTTCAAGAAGCCTTTCTGGATTGACCCCACATACATAAAATCTCTTGACTCCAGCTTTCTTCAGCACTTTTTATCATATCCCTTCCATGACCAGATTATAATTTGAGGACAGGGACTTTGGGTTTCCTATGTTTAGCAGAGTGCTATACATTTAGTAAGCTTTCTTAATATATCATGTATGTATATATTTTAATGTATTCAACATTGCCTTTAAAAAATTTGTTTAAACTTATTCAAATTGGGTTGGGCATGGTGGCTCACACCTGTAATCCTAGCACTCTGGGAGGCCAAGACGGGTGGACTGCCTGAGCTCACAGGTTCCAGACAAGCCCAAGCAAGAGCAAAAACCCTGTCTCTAAAAAATAGCTGGGTGTTGTGATAGGTGCCTATAGTCCTAGCTACTCAGGAGGCTGTCACTTGAACCCAAGAATTTGTGGTTGCTGTGAGCTATGATGCTAGGGCACTCTACCGAGAATGACAAAGTGAGACTCTGTCTCAAACAAAATAAATAAAAATAAAAATTCAAATCTTCCTGAATTTTAAAAACAATTGTTTCTTACTGTTTTTATTAAGATGTTACCTTGTCCAAAGATTGAAAACTCCAAGTAAGAACTCAACTAATGAGGCCGGTAATGGCTTACACCTGTAATCCTAGCTGAGGCTGAGGCAGGTGGATCACCTGAGCTCAGGTGTTCAAGACCAGCCTGAGCAAGAGTGAGCCTCCATCTCTACAAAAGTAGAAAAGCCTAGCTGAGCATTGTGGTGAGGGCTGATAGGCCCAACTACTTGGGAGGCTGGCAATTGCTTATGAGCTAGGATGCCACAGCACTCTACCCATGGTGACAGAATGAGACTCTATCTCAGAAAAGAAAGAAAGAAAGAAAGAAAATTGGCTCGGCACCCCTACTTAGTGGTTAGGGCACTGGCCACATACCCAAGCCAGGCAGGTTTAAATCTGGGCCAGGCCTGCTAAACAACAATGATAACTGCAACAACAACAAAAAGTATCCAGGTGTTGTGGCAGGCACCTGTAGTCCCAGCTACTTGGGAGACTGAGGCAAGAGAATTGCTTAAACCCAGGAGTTACAGGTTGCTAGGAGTTGTGATGCTGTGGCACTCTACTGAGGGTGACATAGTAAGACTGTCTCAAAAAAAAAAAAAAAAAGAAAGAAAGAAAAAAAATTTAACCAAATGATGTGGCAGGTGCCTATAGGTCTCAGGTACTCGGAGAGTTGAGGCAAGAGAATCACTTTAGCTCAGGAGTCTGAATTTGCTTCGAGTTAGGCTAACGCACACTCCAAAGCCATATCAATGGAGTGAGACTGTCTCAAGAAAAAGAAAAAGTGTAAAGAAAAACTCAATTGATAGGTGAAAATAGAGAATGGAATTAAAAGAAGCAAAACTTCTGGCTAGGATATGGGAGACAAGGATGACTTTAGGTAAAAGAAGAGACTGAAAACAGAATAGAACAGACATGAGGAGCTTTAAGTTGGTCACTTACAACCTAGGGAAAATGGAAAAAGAAGAAAAGAACAAGAAAGGGAATTATAAAACTTTTGCCATAAAAATATTGAAGAGACAGAAGGAGAACAGTTGAGACCTGCGGTCATATCTAAGGGAAATAGTCCCGGCCTTTCGTTGTCTTGGGGAGGTTCCCTTCCATGCATGTCAGAAGACCACAGACAAGAAAAGGAAGTAGAGGGCGGGGCCTGTGGCTCAAAGGAGTAGGGTGCTGGCCCCATATACCGGAGGTGGTGGGTTCAACCCTAGCCCTGGCCAAAAAAAAAAGAAAGAAAAGGAAGTAGAAAACAGTATAGAAGTAAAGGTACCCTCTTTGTAACCTCCCTTCCTTGGAAATAGAAGTAACTCAGGGAGACAGATGAGGATAAATAAACACTTCCTTGGAACTGTTTCTGTCTGACCCAAGATCTGCAGCTGCTTTCGGCAGAATCCCATGTGATCTGGTTCATAATCTGACAAGGTCTCTCTTCTCCTATGTTTCTACAGAATTTCACTTGGGTTGTTGCCTTATCTGCTGCTTTGGTTCCTCTACTCTGTTCCTCGTAACTATGTGCAAGACCTCCACCCATTTCTTTTTTTCTTTTTTTTCCTTTTTTGCTTTCATCCATTTCTGTAAGTAAATTTGTTGATAGCATTTTGTCACTTGTGTAGTTTTTCTTTTGACCATCTCAATTCTTACCTATATCTGTGCCTATTATTTTTGCCTCAGTCTTTTATTTTTCTTTCTGCACTCTTTCCCATTCTGCTTCTGTCACTGCCTCTTTTACCGTCATCTATGACTGTGCCATCCCATAGCAGTTTCTCTCTGGGGGAGAATGAGGGAAGGAAACGAGGGAGCTAGACTAGATGGGCAAAAAGAAACTGGATTGAGGTTGGAGGAAACCTTTTGAATTGATTACTGGAATAGAGTACAGACAAACAATGTAGATTGATACCAGTCAAGTTACCACAAAACCCCAAGGGAACACAAATTTCAGGTCTAAATCCACTCCCTGCTGGCAAAACTCATTTAGCAAATCCTTGCTTTCATTTCTTTCTTTCTTTCTTTCTTTTTTTTTTTTTTTTTGAGATAGAGTCTCACTCTGTTCCCAGGGTAGAATGCCGTGGTATCATAGCTCACAGCAACCTCAATCTTGGGCTCAGCAACGCCTATAGCTCAGTGGTTAGGGCGCTGGCCACATACTCTAAGACAGGCAGGTTTGAACCCGGCCCAGGCCTGCTAATCAACAATGACAACTGCATCAAAAAAAATAGTTGGGTGGCTCGGCGCCTGTGGCTCAATCGGCTAAGGCGCCAGCCACATACACCTAAGGTGGCAGGTTCGAATCCCCAGCCCGGGCCCGCCAAACAAACAATGATGGCTGCAACCCAAAAATGGCCCGGCATTGTGGCGGGCACCTGTGGTCCCAGCTACTTGGGAGGCTGAGGCAGGAGACTCGCTTGAGCCCAGGAATTGGAGGTTGCTGTGAGCTGTGATGCCATAGCACTCTACCCAGGGGGATAGCTTGAGGCTCCGTCTCAAAAAAAATAAAAATAAAAAAGAGTTAGAGGTTGCTGTGAGCTGTGACGCCATGGCACTCTTGTACCAAGGGCACATAGTGAGACTCTGTCTCAGCTTCCCAAGTAGCTGGGACTATAGGCACCCGCCCAAACGCCTGACTAGTTTTTTTCTATTTTTCAGAGACAGGAGTCTCTTACTCTTACTCAGGGTTGTCTTGAACTTCTGAACTCAAGCAATCCATCCACCTCAGCCCCCAGAGTGCTATGATTAAAAGCATGAGCCCCCTCACCTGGGCACCAAATCCTTTCTGTTGTATGTTAACCTGTCATCTGTTTTCCCTTTCCCTGTGGTCTATATTAATCATTCTTTCTTTCTGTTTCTAGGTTTCATCATTCTTATACATGTATAATTTCTTTTTCTTTCTTTTCCTTTTCTCTCTCTCTCTTTTTTTATTAAGGCTAGTTAAGTGGAGCAGTGATATTACAAGATGAAGAGAGTTGAGCGGCCTGTCACTGTCAACCAAAATGCAGAGACATGGATAGGTCCACCAAACTTTGTCAGAAGTCCAGTGATTCTGGAGAACAGTGAGAGTAGCCTCTCCAAGACTGTTCTGTTTTTCCATTTCCAAAATCACAGTTTTGTACATGAAGGTTAAAAGCAAAGACCACATTAACTTATTTATGTATGTATGTATTTATTTATACAGAGTCTCAAGCTGTCATCCTGTGTAGAGTGCAGTGACAGCACAGCTCACAGCAACCTCCAATCTTGGGCTCAAGCGATCCTCTTACCTCAGTTTTTCTATTTTCAGTAGAGACAGGGGTCTCACTTTTTGCTCAGGCTGGTCTCAAACTTCTAAGTCCCCCCCAAAAAAGAATAACAGAATCCATTGATCACAGAGTCAGTATAGTGGTTTTCTCTGGGGAAGGAGGCTATAGACTGGAACTAGCACAAGGAAACCTTTTGGGGAGCTATAAGTATTCAAGAATCTAGATCTTGGCTCGGCTCCTATGGCTTAAGTGGCCAAGGCTCCAGCCACATACCTAAGGTGGCGGGTTTGAATCCAGCCTGGGCGTGCCATACAACAATGATGGTGCAACCAAAAAATAGCCAGGCATTGTGGTGGGTGCCTGTGGTCCCAGCTACTTGGGAGGCAGAGGCAGGAGACTCAGTTGAGCCCAGGAGTTGGAGGTTGCTGTGAGCTGTGATGCCATGGCACTCTACCCAGGGGAATAGCTTGAGGCTCTGTCTCCAAAAAAAAAAAAAAAGAATCTAGATCTTGATGGGGTAATGGTTATAAAGATAGATGGAAATTTTACCCAGGTGTAAATTTAAGATTAGTATATCTTTACTTGCTTTACTATATGTATACTTTAGTAGAAAAGAAAAGTAATAAGCTGCGCAAGGTGGCTCACACCTGTAATCTAGCACTCTGGGAAGCCTAGGCAGGTGGATTGCTTGAGCTTAGGAGTTTCAGACCATTCTAAAGAAGATTGAGACCTTGTCTCTAAAAATAGCTGGGGTTGGCTCAGCGCCTGTAGCTCAAGCAGCTAAGGCGCCAGCCACATACACCAGAGCTGGCAGGTTCAAATCCAGCCTGGCCCTGCCAAACAACAATGACAACTACAACCAAAAAATAGCCGGGTGTTGTGGCAAGCACCTGTAGTCCCAGCTACTTGTGAGGCTGAGGCAAGAGAATCTCTTAAGCCCAGGAGTTAAGAGGTTGCTGTGAGCTGTGATGCCACAGTATTCTAACCAGGGCGACAGCTTGAGGCTCTGTTTAAAAAAAAGAAAAAGAAAATAAATAAATAAAAATAGCTGAGGTTCGTGGCAGGCACATGTAATCCCAGCCACTCAGGAGGCTGAGGTAAGAGAATCACTTGAACCCAAAAGTTTGAAGTTGGTATGAGCTATGACGCTCTACCGAGGGTGGCAAAGTGAGACTTTGTCAAGAAAAAAAAAAAAGAAAGAAAGAAAGAAAAATAAAAGACATGAGTAAAACAAAAACACTCACTTTGAATTCTAATACCCCTAGAAGACAAATTATTTTTCTTGAAATTTTCATTTCTGGCTCGGCACCTGTGGCTCAAGTGGCTAAGGCGCCAGCCACATACACTTGAGGTGGCGGGTTCAAATCCAGCCCGGGCTACTTGGGAAGCAGAGGCAAGAGAATCGCTTGAGCCCAGGAGTTGGAGGTTGCTGTGAGCTATGATGCCACAGCACTCTACCCAGGGCGACAGCTTGAGGCTCTGTCTCAAAAAAAAAGAAATTTTCATTTCTGCCAGCTTCAACACTCTAAAGAGGTTCAGTTTTCTAATTTGAGCTTCTGAAGAATGAATTTAGAGGTCATGTCCTTATTCAGAGTTGATGATCACATATCAGTTTCTAGACTTGAGCAACGTGGCAGTAAAGAGAAGTGGAAACCCTGTGTCACTGGTTCAGGAAGAGACCAGGTTTACATCAATATTGCAAAAAATCTGGGTTGGGTTGTTTGGGGTTTCTTTTTCCTCTTCCTTTTCTTATTTTCATCTTTGTTTCTCATTCCTCTTACCTTTCTTAGGTTGATTTTTCACTATGCCTTTAGGGAGGAGAAGGTCTTCAAATTTTCTTCAACTCTGTTCAGTAGCCAACTTTCCCATCCTTTCTAATACGTCTCATTAAACTCAATGATCTGGAGGGTGGCGCCTGTGACTCAGTGGGTAGGGTACCCCACCCCATATGCTGGAGGTGGTAGGTTGGAACCTGGCCCTGGGCCAAACTACAACAACAACAAATAAGGTAGCCGGGCGTTGTGGTGGGCGCCTGTAGTCCCAGCTACTCGGAGGCTGAGGCAAGAGAATCGCCTAAGCCCACAAGTTGGAAGTTGCTGTGAGCTGTGACACACTCTACCGAGGGAGATAAAGTGAGACTTTGTCTCAAAAAAAAAAAAAAACTCAATGATCTGGGCTGAAATTTTCTTTTATGAGTCTATTCCAAGGGTTCACATCCTGTCTGCCGCCCAAGGAGTCTTTCTATAGCCTTTATCCACTTGTTTTGGAAATAGTGCCTGCAGCTTTCCCCTTACTCTCAGAGCATGCCCCTCCCAGGTTGCCAGGAAATTCTTTTTCCTAACAAAAAAACAGAATTTCCTCACCAACTTTGTACTTGGTAGCAACTCTGAGTATGATGTGTTTCATGTGCCTTCAGCCTTCCTCAGAAAAACATAAACAAAGAAAACAATTTTTTCAGGAAGGATCAGTGAGTCAGTTGACCAAGTTGTCTAAGGGTCTAAAAAGGTGACAGTTAGGGATTATCAGAAATGTATAAGTGGCAAATACAGTGAAGGGAAAGGGGAGAGTTTTTTAATTAAAAATTGGTTTTAGCCTGTAGCACAGGGGGTAGGGAGCCAGCCCCATATACCCAGGGTGGCCAGATCAAACCTGGCCCTGGCTGAACTGCAATGAAGAAATAGCCGGGAGTTGTGTCGGGTGCCTGTGGTCCCAGCTGCTGGGGAGGCTGAGGCAGGAGAATCGCTTAAGCCCAGGTGTTGGAAGTTCTTGTGAGCAGTATGATGCCACAGCACTCTACCCAGGGCGATAAAGTGGGATTCTGTCTCTACCAAAAAAAAAAAAAATTGTTTTTAATTGTATAAGACAATTACTTGCTTTTAAGGGAATTAGATGCATCACCACTGTTACAACTGACCCATTAGTCTTGTAGCTTCATCAACATTAACTGCTTTAGCTTTCATGACCCTGCTGAGAAATCAGTTCTTTCCCCACAGGTTCAAGAGAAAGGCCTTTTGAAAAGTGTGCTTTTTGTGTATTATGAGAAGTTCCTTTTGTATATTTACAAAAGCTTTATTCATTTTGTTAATGTTTTATCATTCAAAATGTTTATCTTCTCAAGATTAGTCCTAACTGGTTCTGCTTTGTTTTTAGCTGGCCATGTGAAATAGATTTCTGGACTTCTGCCGTCTTAATTTGTTTCTTGGACATTAACTTTGATATCCCTGTTCTAAGTCCATTTGCACCTAATTTTCTTTTTTCAGACAAAATCTCACTTTGTTGCCCTTGGTAAGAGTGCTGTGGCATCATAGCTTACAGGAGCAACCTCAAACTCTTAGGCTCAAGTGATCTCTTGCCTCAGCCTCTGGAGTAGCTGGGTCTACAGGCGCTCACCACAACTCCCAGCTATAGGGGGTGGGGGATGGGGGGCTTTTGCTCAGGCTGATCTCTGAACTCCTGGGCTCAGGCAGTCTGCCTTGTCTTGGCCTCCCAGAGTCCTGGGATTACAGGCATGAGCCACAGCACCGGGCCCAAATTAAAAAAACAAAACCAAAAACCTGTCGGTGGAGGGACTGCAAAAGTATGCGTTGCATACTTTTTCTGGTCTCTTATTGTTTAGTTCTTACAAGTTATTTTACAAATATTTGCCAATATATGAAAATAGTGAATCTATGAGGGGGGAAAAAAAAGTATGACAAGTATGACTGAAAAAACGAAAGCCAACTACAGCAAAAACCCAGGGTACTGAGGGAATTTTCTGAGAAGGTGCAAATTTATATGCTGATTGGGGTAGTGGTTACGCGGGTATGGGTATCTCCCAAAAGTCAGAGACCTGTACACCTAAAATGTGCGAATTTTATTGCATACATTTTATACATAAAATAGACAACAATCAACGTGCTGCAGGGACATTACGAGGGGGAAAGTGTAAAGATACGAAGCAACGTGGAATGTGAAATGTAGAAAAGAAAAAGAAAGGGGGGGTAGGGGTGGGAGAAAGACCGGCTAAAAAGGCACTGTTGTCAATGAGAAAGAGGGCGGGGGGGGGGGGCTGAGACTGGTCCGGTAGTGTGGCTCTGCAAGGGACCTCGGAGGATTAACTGCCTAGAACAAAACATCTGCCTTCAAGGCAACAACCCTGTATAATCTTCGCCGCTCCCTAGAGGGGCTGAGGATTCCTGAAACTTGCAACCGGGTCTAGCCCATCCGGGGCGGTCGCGCCCCCGGCCCCGCCCGGCGTCCCGCGCTGCGGAGGGGCGGGGAGCGCGGCTTCCCGTCGGTGCGGACGTGCTCCCTGGCACGGAGCCCGCGCTCGCATCCTGGCGTGGTCCAACCCCAGCCGGGAGCCCGGTTCGCTGCTGCTTTCGCTCGGCTTCTCCCCTACCACGTGGCTGCCCAGCATTTTTCTTTAGTATCTGCTCCTGGTCTCTACCGCGGGTTAAGTTGGACTAAATTGGACTGAGGGAGAGAGTGATACGAAAATAATGGAAGTGCAAATGTACAGGGAGGGCTTAGAATAAAATGACTGGAGTAAGGGAGAGCGTGTGTACTGCGGGGGGCAAAGGTGGACGGAGCTAGCACACAGAAAAAACAAGGAGAATAGGACTACTTTGAACTAAACAAGACGCTGAGAAAGATACGGCAAGACTGGGAATGGAAGGGCAGTAAGAATAATTGAAGTGTCCAAGAAGAGAATTGTATGGGGAAATGGAGAAAAAGCAAGGTGCGCACATAGTTTATTTGCACTCTGGGAGGCTGAGGCAGGTGAATGTACTGAGCTCACAGGTCTGAGATCAGCCTGAGCAAAAGCAAGATCCCATCTCTAAAAATGGCTAGGCATTGTGGTGGGGCGTCTGTAGTCCCAGCTAGTTGGGAGGTGCCCCTCCTTAGTTCAGTGGGTAGGGCGCCAGCCACGTATACCGAGGCTGGAGGGTTTGAACCCAGCTGGGGCCAGCTAAACAACAATGATAACTGCAACAAAAAAAATAGCCAGGAGCTGTGGTGGTCGCCAGTAGTCCCAGCTACGTGGGAGGCTTGAAGCAAGAGCATTGCTTGAACCTAGAGTTTGAGGTTGCTGTGAATTGTGACACCACAGCACTCTACCAACAGTGATATAGTGAAACTGTCTCAAAAAAAAAAAAAAGTCAAACTTCAAATGTTTTTGGCTTTGGGGGCCACACAGTCTTTGCCATAACTACCTAATCTGCCATTATGGTGCAAAAGCAGCTATTGACAGTATTTTATTTTGATTCTTTCCCCCAACCATTTAAAAAACATTCTTAGGTCTCAGAGCCTGTACTTCAGCATCTAGGGCGCCAGCCACATACACTGGAGCTGGCAGGTGAACCCAGCCTGGGCCTGCCAAACGACAACTACAACCAAAAATTAGCCAGCGTTGTGGGCAGCTGTAGTGCCAGCTACTTGGGAGGCTGACGCAAAAGAATCGCTTGAGCCCAGGAGTCTGAGGTTGCTGTGGACTATGGCTTCAATGACTTCATGGCACTCTGGGGGTGGGGGGGTGGGGGGGGGTAACAAAATGAGACTCTGTCTCAAAAACAAACAAAAAACCATTCTTAGTTCATGAATTGTTAAAAAAAACAGGTGTTGGACTGGATTTGGACCCAGTGCCATAGTTTGCAGACCTTTAGTCTAAATGATTAGAAAGGTAATCAGCTCTCCAAAAGGTACTCACCCTTTTTTCTCTTTGGTATTTCTCCTTGGTACAGAGAACACTGATAAATAACAAAAGCTCTCCCTCCCCCAAGCCTCCCTGCCTGCCATTCTCCTCTTCCCTTTACCTATAAGGGTATTCTCTATAGAGCCTAAGAATAGAATCTTTACCCAACCAGTGAGGGAGGCTGCCTCCTTTTTCCTACAACCCTTTAACAGCCACTTATCATCAGCCTCCAGATTTCTTGCACCCAAGCCATGCTTCCTGTTTATGATAAGCTGCTTAAGAAGGGAGCAAAACCAGGCCTCATTTCTAAGGCTAAAGGGGCTGTGGTTAGAGATGGGGAAACCCTGGCTATCCCTGATACTTTTTTCATAAACTTCAGTGACTATATCTTTCTTTTAATCTATAGAAATATAGTACAGTACAGTCAGACAACTAGTTCTGCCCCAAATTGTGAGTCCTTGAACAAATTACTTCTAGATTTCTTGGGGTAAATCAGGATGGTAATACCAAATGTAAAATATTGCTGTAAATTGTAAATGAGGTAACATAAGAAACTGACACTGAATAACAGCGCTAATTTATCAAGTATCTGCTATTACTACCACTACAGAGAAGAATATTTCTGTGATGATTTGTTTGACCTCCTGATATGTAATTGGAGAATCTTTGGAGAATGTCAATATAGATCCTTAAAAAGAATATAGAGTGAGGAAATGGATATTTAAACTTTAATCCATGACTTGCAATAACTTCCATATCTCTGAACATATATTCAGCCATGAATTAAATGGGTGTTTGTTTTATTTTTTTAATGTGACAGTTATGTGGCACTTGCTGTATACCAGAGACTATTTTAAGTACTTTATACATATTGACAGAGTTACTTTAATCTATTAACAAATCTCATAAAGTAGTTTCTATTATAACCTTCATTTTGCAGACAAGGAAACAGAAGCACAGTAGGCTGAATGACTTTCCCAAGATCACACAATGTAAGTGGCAGAGCTGAGATTGAAACCTGGAACATCTGGCTCCACAATCTGTGTGCTTGGCACTTGCCTTAATATAATTAAAAAGAGAGAAATGAAAAGTAAAAAATTAATACATAAGGGCAGCGCCTGTGGCTCAAAGGAGTAAGGCACCAGCTCCATATGCAGGAGGTGGCAGGTTCAAACCCAGCCCTGGCCAAAAACGGCCAAAAAAATTAATATATAATCCCAACCACTAGAATTTAAGCTCCATGCAACAGGGAATAGAGTTCCCCTACCAGAGCACTCCCACTGTCTATTATAAAATTGGGTCTGGCAACATTGTAGATCTGTATAAATGAATGAACACAGGCCAATATCTCCTGTGGATTTTGCAGGCCGTTTGTCTTTCTTCCTTTTACTGATGTGTTCCTCTATTGCTGCTTATGTGTATTAATAGTATGGCAAGAGAAAGCCAGACCATACTAAGGTAAGGTTCAAAGCCCTTAAGAGCCACTTGTTAATGTATGGGTTTTTTTTTTTAAGACTCACTATGTTGCCCTTGGTGAGTGCCGTGGCATCACAGCTCACAGCAACCTCCAACTCTTGAGCTTAAGTGATTCTCTTGCCTGAGTCTCCCAAGTAGCTAGGACTACGGGCACCCACCACAACACCCAGCTATTTTTTTTGTTGTTGCAGTTCTCATTGTTGTTTGGCAGGCTGGGCTCGGTTGGAACCTGTCAGCTCCAGTGTATATGGCTGGTGCCCTAGCCACTGAGCTACAAGAACCAAGCCATGTTAGTATATGGGTTTTAATGGATTTTCTCTTTGCTTTGAATTTTGTAAAAATATTAGGCCTGGTCAGGAAGCTCACGCCTATAATCCTAGCACTCTGAGGGTTAGGGGCAGGTGGATTGTTTGAGCTCAGGAGTTCCAGACCAATGTGAGCAAGACCCCATCTCAACTAAAAAAATAGAAAAACTAAAAAAAAAAAGGAAAAACTAGCTGGCTGTAGTGGCAAGTGCCTATGATCCCAGCTACTTGGGAGGCTGAGGCAAGAGGATGACTTGAGCCTAAGTTTAAAATTGCTGTGAGCTATGATGCAATAGCACTCTACTGAGGGTGATAAAGACTCTGTCCCCCCCCCCCCAACAAAAGTCTGCCTAGAACCCAGTTATTTTTAAACTTAGATTGTGAGATTGTGGTTGTAACTTCCCCATGTTTGAACTTAAACACTTACAGGATTTTAGGGTCAGGCCATCAAAGTCTACACTTACTACACCTCCATTTTTTTTTTTTTTTTTTTTTTTGCAGTTTTTGTCTGGGGCTGGGTTTTGAACCTACCACCTCCAGCACCAGCACCCTACTCTTTGAGCCACAAGTATTGCCTCTGGACCCTTTTTTTTTTTTTTTTTTTTTTTGTGACAGAGCCTGAACATAACCCCCGGGGTAGATTGCCATGGCATCACACCTCATATCAAACACCAAAACCAGGGCACAAGCGATTCTCCGGCCACCCCCACCCAACTAGCTGGGGCCACAGGCGCCCGCCACAACACCTGGCTATTTTTTTAGTTGCAGCTGCCATTGTTTGGCGGGTCCAGGCTGGATTTGAACCCACCACCTTAGGTGTACATGGCTGGCGCCTTAGCCACTTGAGCCACAGGAGCTGAGCCGCTATGCCCTTTCTATTCAAGCAAAAAGTTAGAATGGGGATTTGTGTTGCTT
>CAUYQV010158053.1:0-16041 GCA_963574575.1 Galagoides demidoff | reverse complement strand
TACAACATTCAGGGAACGTTGTTCCCTGTCAGTTCATAGTTAACTTCGGAAGGTAATTTTCTATTTTGGGGCTCGGCACCTGTTGCTCAATCACCTAAGGCGCCGGCCACATACACCTAAGGTGGCGGATTCGAATCCCCACCCCGGGCCCACCAAACAACAATGATGGCTGCAACCAAAAATAAAAATGGCTGGGCGTTGTGGCGGGTGCCTGTGGGCCCAGCTACTTGGGAGGCGGAGGCAGGAGACTCGCTTGAGCCCAGGAGTTGGAGGTTGCTATGAGCTGTGATGCCATGGCACTCTACCCAGGGGGATAGCTTGAGGCTCCGTCTCAAAAAAAAAAAAATTTTTTCTATTTTGGATTGGTTTTGCCTTTAAGTTTCTCCTCACAGATTGAAGTAAGTCTCCTCTTTTTACTCTTAGGAGATGTTGAATGTGCATGATCATTATCAGAACATGAAACACGTCATTTCAGTTGATAAGTCACAGCCAGACAAAGCTCTCAGCTTGATAAAGGATGATTTTTTTGACAACCTTAAGAACATAGTTCTGGAGCACCAGCAGTGGCACAAGGACAGAAAGGTATGCAGTCGCCATCGGGCGCCGCTCCTTTGCGTTGTACAGATGTTCAGACGTGTATGGGGCTGTGGAGAAGCTGCCTGGGGTAGTGGCTGCATCCTGTGAAGCTAAGATAGAGGACTTGACTTCTGTATGATGTTATTTACTTTACAGATAGACTCTGTGGATGTATTTTTGTACAGGTTTATATCTTGTTACACTGCAGATTAATTAGTCTCTGTGAGCTGACATTTTGGGGGCCGTGCGTGTCTTTGGACCAAATCTGCACACAGGTGTGTTTTGTTTGCATAGTGTTAATCCTAATGTTGTGCTAAAAATGTGAATTAACAATATTTAAATATTTGTGGATTTCCCCGAAAATTCAGGACATGCAGCAACTTCTCTTAGAACTCAGTCCCCCGTGGGACATACTGGAATGTGTGCTATGGGGTCCTGGGGCCCTTTTGCTGAGGGGTTCTGTGCAGGCCTCTGGGTCCCCTCTGCACAGTCTTTCTCTGGGTTTCTCCTGAAACACTGCGATGCTGTTTGTATTGCAGCAGGAGGCCTGGGTGGTGGAGCAGTGGGCTGAGGCCACTTGATCCTGGTGCCTGACTCGAGCTTCCTCAGCCCTGTGCAGGAGGGTGTCAAGGAAATGGTCATCAGGGGGCCTGAGCAGTTGGCTGTGACCCCTGACAGTGTAACTCTGCAAGTAGATGGGGGCCTTTACTTGTGCATCATGGGTCCTTACAAGGCAAGCTACGGTATGGACGTTCTCACCCGGCTGGCTCAGATGACCTTGAGAGTAGAGCTTGGCAGACTCACTTTGGGCAAAGTCTGAGAGTGGAAGGTCCTGAATGCCAGCCCAGAGGATGCCATCAACCAGCTGCTGGCTGCTAGGGCATCCACTGCCTCTATTCTGAGATCAAGTTTATCCATGTGACCCCCCACCCACCAGTGGTACTTAAGCTGGAGGCACAGCAGTGGACACAGGCCACACTTCTAAAGTCTGAGGGGACGTGAGGGGGCTGCCAACACAGGAAAGGCCAGGGTAGTTCTGGCCAAGGCCAAAGCTGCTCCCATCTGGCCGCAGCTCTGACACATGACGGAGCTGCAGCCGCGTATCTGATGGGTGCTGTGCAGTGTGTCAGCGTGCTCTCCAGCCTGGCCAGGGCTCCAGCACCATCCTGCCCTCCCATCCCTGCAGTGTCCAAGGGCGTGGGTGTGTATATGAGCGTTCACCAGAGCTGCCATGCCCAGCCCAAAATACTTAATTTTAAGATATCTTTTAAAAAGATAAACAAGGAAAGTGATAAGGAAATGACAGGGGAGAGAGAAAATAATTTTATTCCTTGACCCACATTTATTTTAATTCTAATTAGAGATAGTAGTAAGTTTTAGAATGTTTGAATATTTGAAGTGCTACAAATAGGTTACAGAAATGACCTAAGCATTTAGTGTGAAACACTGTTAGTATTTTGATAGATGAACTCTCTTCAGTAAGCATTACTGAGGCATCTGATGATCGGAAGCAAAGGGGAGTAAACCAGTTTCTTTCCTCCTGTGTAAAGTGCATGCTGCCTTTCATTAGTTAGCAGGACATAGGCATTTCATTGATGAATTTTAGAACATTCTGATACCTAACCCCGCTTTTCATGTCAGGAGGTAAACCACGCTGCAAAAATGTGAAAAGCTCTTCTATTTTTCAGTAATTAAAAGAAGAAATTCTTACTGCTGGACATTGATTTGCACTTAATTAAGTTGGAAGTTTTTGTGTAGATGTATGTGTGTATATATATAAAATGACTTTTTTACTCTTTCAGAATCCATCCTTAAAAATTGATGGAGAAGAAAAGAGAGAAGGAAGTTCACAAGAACCAGAGGTTAGAAAGCTTTGCTATATGATTGTTTATGGGGCTGTAATTTGATGAGCTTTATGTGTGCTTGTGATTCTGTCTTATAAGCATTATGATCCTTGGTTAGTATTATAATAAATATAGAAAATTCTGAATTTTCATTGTTCTGTGAAATGCTAGTATGTTCTTTACTTGAAACCTTATGAAAGACCACATCAGGCACAAGTTGGCTGTGAGGATGTTAGTAGTTTTGAGTGGGGACAGGAGAGGGTGGCGGTGGATGGTGCCTTCATTTCTTAGAGGAGCAGGGTAGGGATTGGTAATGCGGCTTCTCTCACTTGTCAGCCTTTCAGCCATTGTGGAGCCCAAGCTGCTATTTACTGCTTCCTGCCTCCAGGGTTTTCATCTATCTTAGTGGCTGAGATAAGCAGCCATCTTTGGGCAGATGAAGAGGCAATGGCAGTAGAGGGATCTATCTGTTCATACCAGACTTTCATTCATGTTGTCCTCCTGGAATCCTGAATGAAATGGTCACCGTGGGCCTGGTCATGGCACCTGCTTGTCTAGTAGAGAATATGGTGCATGTTTATGTGTGTGCCCTCCGTGTGTGTCCAGTAAACATTGATTCCTTTTATCCTGTCCTGCCTTCTGTCTCAGACCTTACTTCTGATAACAAATACTTGGGTATTCATAATTTCACTCTAAAGTTTGTGTGTTTTAACTTTTCCTCCTTCCTGTTTATTTACTTCCAGAGATGTGAAAGGGCAGAATCATTAGCAAAAATAAAATCAAAGGCCTTTTCCATTGTCGTTCAGGTAAGTGTTTTTTTAATAAGGTGATTTGTAAATTGACTGGATGCTTTTTAAATTACATTTTAGATCAAAAAGTCAGACGTGACTACAGAGTTACGTAGCCTGACAGTCCTCTGCCACTTCCCACCCTTACCACATGTTCTGAACCTTGAGGGGCAACAGCTTCAACTTTTTCTCTCAGCCATTTATTCTGGTTTTTACCTGGAATTTTCTTTATTATCTTCTAGCGTCTAGTATTCCTGACCCCGGAAGGTTTTAGAGTTTTTGCTTTTCTTTATCCATGGAAGTTCTGAAGTTTCATGCTAATATAATTTGGCATAGGTCTTTTTCATTCATTGTTTTTACCCTTTTGGGTTTTTTTGCAGTTTTTGGCCAGGGCTGGGTTTGAACCTGCCACCTCCAGTATATGGGGCTGGCACCCCACTCCTTTGAGCCACAGGCACCACCCATTTTTGCCCTTTCAGTGTAGTACCCTCCGGTTCTGAGCAGACTTTCACTTTGTCACCCTGGGTAGAGTGCCGTGGTATCACAGCTCACAACAACCTCAAACTCTTGGGCATAAGCAATTCTTTTGCTTCAGCCTCCCAAGTAGCTGGGACCACAGGTGCCCACCACAATGCTCGGCTATATTTTCTTTGGTTGCAATTGTCATTGTTGTTTAGCAGGCCTGGACCAGGCTCAAACCCGCCAGCCTCTGTGTATGTGGCTGGTGCCCTACTCACTGAGCTTCGGGTGCTGCCCTGAGGAACTTTGTATATTGTTTCTTTGATGGTGTTCTTTGCTATATTTGAATCTCTCTTTTTCTATTTTTAGGCAGATTTCTTAAGCTTTATCTTCTGGACCATTTTTTTAAAATTCTTGCTGACATTTTATCATTACTAAGAATTTTTCTTATTCTCTGAATGGTGGTTATTTTTTTAATGGGTTTTTTTTTCTTTTTTTTTGAGGCAGAGTCTTACTCTGTCACCCCGTTACCCTCCCACTACTCAGGTAGAGTACAGCGTAGTCATCATAGCTCTCTGTAACCTCAAGCTTCTGGGATCATGTGATCCTCTTGCCTCAGCCTTCCCAGTAGCTGAGACTATAGGCTCATGCCACCATGCCAGGCTAATTTTTCTATTTTTGTAGTGTCAGGATCTCACTTTTGCTCAGGCTGTCTTGAACTCTTAAGCTCAAGTGATCCTCTACCTTCGCTTGCCAAAGTGCTAGCATTACATGTGTGAGCCACTGTTCTTGGCCACTCTGAATGTTTTTTGTCTTAAAAAAAATGCATTTTTCTTTTTTTGTAGGGTGCAATCTCTTTTTTAAGGGTATTAACTACAGTTTTGACAGAACTTCCCATTTCCTCTGAGTTCTTTCCTGTGCCTAGAATCTTTTTAAATCTTTTTCTTTCACTTTGTTGGCTTTTTTCAAATAACTGAAGATTCTCAGAAGTCTGTTCCTATTTAAGAGTGATCGAGATGATGTAGCTTTTTAAACCCCTAACTCCCCTACATTTCTTTCTTTTTTGTAGCTAGTCATTTTTGCCAGAGAGCAAGCTTTCATTCTCTTTTCTGGGGGAGGAGAGTGGGAATTAAACCCAGTTGCCAGTGTTTTGGGAGCCTACAGGGGGAGTCAGCCCAGACACTCACCATTCCTTACATGTGTTTCACTCAACCTCCCTATTTTCGTTTCTTTAAATTTTTTTTTTTTAAATACAATTTTGTTTGTTTTTGAGACAGAGTCTCACTCAGTCACCCTGGGGTTGAGTGCCATGGCATCACAGCTCACAGCAACCTCCAACTCTTGGGCTCTAGCCATCCTCCTGCCTCAGCCTCCTGAGTAACCGGGAGTATAGGTGCTGCCACGATGCCTGGCTCTGTTTTCAATAAGAGGCCCCCTCTGCTTCCTCGGCTATACCAGTTCCCTTAAGCCTACCGTTTTTCTATAGAAGTTGCCTAGCTTTGAGGCTTGGAAATGGGACACTATTTCTCATATAGATTTTCAAAACATTTACCCATTTTATTTTTTTGCTGTTTTTGGCCAGGGCTGGGTTTGAACCTGCCACCTCTGGCATATGGGGCTGGGGCCCTACTCCTTTGAGCCACAGGCGCCGCCCATTTACCCATTTTTTTAGTCCTATTTCTGATCGCTCCAATGTCTGATCCACTTGGATCGGCTTGCTTTATGCTAACTTCTTTGGTGCAGGGCAATTAGCTTTTAGCCTGCTTCGTTCCGTTAAGTCAGCTTTTGCTCACTTCTTCACTTTTATCCTCCAAAATTTTGTTGTTTTATTTATAGTTGTGTTATTTTTTATCTCTGTGTTTGTACGTTGATGCATTTTCATTCCTTTCCTATCATTTTAGTGGGGTTTCAGGAAAGAACACTGATAAATTCATGTTTCTCTCCTGAACATAAATCCTGTGTTTTTCCTGAATGTTTTTAATGCATCTATGGACTCTACTGTCATTTTCTAGCTGTAGAAATAATAAGTAATAGAAAAATGAAAAGTGATTCTTGATTAGCTAAGCATTACATGTTATTAGACCATAGTAAATTGAGTCTAAAATAATTACTGAACAAAAGCTCCAAGGAAAATAAACTAATTACACTAAATTTGTTTAACCAGAACTTTGTATCTATCTAGAACTCTCTCTCTCTATATATATATATATGCTGATCGATGTTTAATGTATTTCTTAAGAAATTATGAAATGATTTCTTTTTATTTATTTATTTATTTATTTATTTTTTGAGACAGAGTCTCACTGTGTCACCCTGGGTAGAGTGCCATAGTGTCACAGCTCACAGTAACCTTGAACTCTTGGGGTTAAGCAATTCTCTTGCCTTAGCCTCCTGAGTAGCTGGGGCTACAGGCGCCTGCCACAATGCCTGGCTATTTTTTTGTTACTGTTGTCGCTGTTGTTTAGCAGGCCCTGGCCAGGCTTGAACCCACCAGCCCTGGTGCATATGGCCTGCACCCTAACCTCTGAGCTATGATAGCGAAGCCTGAAATGATTTCTTAAGTCATTAAATAATTATGTTCCCTATAATTTGTTATATATGTATGTTGTTACTTGACTGTGATTTTTACGTTGTATTAAGGTATAGTTGACATGCAGTACAGTTGGCCTCTGTATCTGTGGTTTCTGGAGCCGTAATATTTGACCAATTATGGATTGAAAATATTTGGAAAAAGATTGCATCTGTACTGAATATGTATCAGCACTTTCCTCTCTTGTCATTGTTTCCTGAACAATGCAAGATAACAACTATTTACATAGTTTTTCTGTTGTATGAGGTATTATAAGTAATCTGGAGATGATTTAAAGTATATAGGAAGAAGTGGATAGGTTATAGGCCAATAATATATCATCTTATATCAGGAACTTTAGCATCTGTGGAGTTGGGTACAGGGGAAATGCTAAAACCATCCCCTGTAACTCTGAGGGATGACTGCATGGTTTTTTTGTTTTGTTTTGTTTTTTTCCAGTTTTTGACCAAGGCTGGGGTTGAACCTACCACCTCTGGTATATGGGGCCAGTGCCCTACTCCTTGAGCCACAGGCGCCACCCTACATGGTTGCTTTTTGAGAACTGTTAATACCTATATGGGATATAGCATTGACTTAAAACTGTTGGCTTCAGCAAATAAGGGAATTCTCTGACTGATGTAATAAGACAGTCCTTCGCTAACTGACCTTAAGCACAGAACCCGTTAGGAGAGGCCCTCCATTTCCTCTGTCACCTCTCTTTTTACCTTCTTAAAGTGTCCTCTTGACAGCCCCGCCTTGCATGTTCCCAGGTTTAGGTTCAATGGCAGGAAAGAATTTTTCCTCTCTGATAGTTAAAATAGTTGTAAAATAGCATTCCATTAGTTATGCTGTGGATCACACACCCACCCCCAAATCACGGTGGAACAGATCCAGAGCCGGGGGAATACGGAACTCACTTTCACTCGATCTGGGGCCATGCGGCCATCCTTGGAGCCAGGCATGAAGTAGTTCCCTCAAAACACGTGGTGCCTAAAGGAAACAGTTATTATTAGAGGGGAGGAATGGTTCTGAGGAATAGGATTTGTCTTTATGCTTCCATTTCCCAACCATGCCACATACTAAAACAACTTCATTTTAATGCAGTATGAGTAGATGGTCAGGATAACTGCTGGAAACTTATACCACATTATAAAGATAGAAGACCATTTACATGGCATAAGTAATTACAGTAAGCCAGCCAATGCGGTAATACTGAAGACAGATAGTTCTGTAAAGTCATCCTCATTTTTGTCTTTTTTTTCTTTAACTAGTCAGTTGTGTTCATTTTGTAATTTATTGTGGTTAATTGGATTTCTGACTCTGAAGGCATCCAAATCAAGAAGGCACCGTCAAGTCAAACGGGACTCCTCTGACTCTGACTCTGCATCTGGTCAAGGACAAACCAAAGCACCTAGGAAAAAAAGGGGCAAGGAGACATTGAGACCAGCAGCAAAGAGGATGTCTTCCAGAAACAAGGGTAGGTTTCCTTTTTTATTGTTAGGACTCATTGAGGGTCCAAAGAATTAGGTTACACTGATGGCATTTGTTAGATAAAGTTCCCCTTATAATTGTGTCCCCAAAGGTAACATCAATGCCTAAGATTCAACAAGGAGAATGGGTCTTACATACACAGAACTTCCTCCTGCCTTTCTTTCTTTCTTTTTTTGTTTTAATTTATTATTGGGGATTCATTGAGGGTATAAGAAACCAGGTTTCACTGATTGCATTTGTTAGGTAACGTCCCTCTTACAATTGTGTCTTGCGCCCAAAGGGTATAGCACACACCAAGACCCCACCCCCTCCCTTTTTCCCTCTCTCTGCTATTCCTTTCCCCACTCCTCCCTCCTTCTCTCTCTGTTCTCCCCTTCTCCTACCCCCACCATGTCATTAATTGTCATTAATTGTCTTCATATCAAAATGGAGTACATAGGATTCTTGCTTCTCCATTCTTGTGATGCTTTACTAAGAATAATGTGTTCCACTTCCATCCAGGTTAATACAAAGGATGTAAAGTCTCCTTTTTTTTAATGGCTGAATAGTATTCCATGGTATATTATATATATAAATACTTGTTTGAGAATATTCATGAGATTTAATATTAAAAATAAATTCTCTTAGATTCTTGAAATCTTATTACTAAAAGGTCTAGAAATCATATCGAATTATATAATTTCATAGACAATGAAAGGCCCATACAAATTAAATAACCTGTCCAAGGTGACATATTATAGCCAGAGGATTACGGAAACAGTCTAGAATTATCCACTGCGTACCTCATTAATAATTTTTATGTGTGAATCAAACTTTTGTGTAGAATAAGATATAAGTAAGCAGGCTGTAAACCATGTTTCCCTTTAGCTTTTGACAAACATGTAAAGACAATTCTGTGGAGAAAGAATAGTCTTCAGCAAATGGTGCTGATATAGTTTCACACCTGTATCCAAAAGGTTTTGTATATCAAACCTTATATACACAAAATAATTCAAAATGGACCCTAGCCATAAATATAAAACCTAAACTTATAAGCTTACGAAAGAAAACATAGGAGAAAAATGTTTCTGTTCTTGGGTTGGGCAAATTTTTTTTTTTTTTTTTTTTGAGACAGAGTCTCACTTTGTCACCCTCAGTAGAGTGCTGTGGCATCTTAGCTACAGCATCCTCAACTCTTGGGTTCAAGTGATCCTCTTGCCTCAGCCTCGCAAGCAGCTGGGACTATAGGTGCCCGCCACAACGCCCGACTATTAGAGACGGGATCTCACTCTGGCTCAGGCTGGTCTCAAACCTGTGAGCTCAGGCAGTCCACCCGTCTTGGCCTCCCAAATGCTGGGATTATAGGTATGAGCCACCGCTTCCAACTAGCAAAATTTTTTTAATATATGACACAGAAAAACATAAGCCATTAAAAAAAATTGATAAATTGGGCTTCCTCAAAATTTAAATTTTTGTCTTTGTAAGACACTGTTAAGAAAATGAAATTTATATACTAGACTGAGAGAAAAATTTTGTAAACTACAATACTGATAAAAGTCTTGTGTCCAGAATATATAAGGAACTCTTAAAATTAATAGCTAGTAAAAAAAGGTAAAACATTTCATTTCATGCTCAGGATCTTCAGTTGTTAGAGAAATCGAAATTAGAACCACAGTGACATTCCACTATACCAGGGGTCCTCAAACTTTTTAAACCGGGGGCCAGTTCACTGTCCCTCAGACCGTTGGAGGGCCGGACTGCGGGTCCTGGGACAAATCGGCTGCTAAGCAGGACAGGCAGCAGCAGCAAAAACACCCAGCGGGCAGGATAAATGTCCTTGGCGGGCCACAGTTTGAGGACCCCTGCGCTATACCCTGAATAGCTTCAGAAACAGGAAAAACCCCTACAAAACAAAAAAAAAAATTGCAGTTATGAAAGCTGGTGATGATTTGGAACAAGGGGGCTCTTCATGCATTTCTGATGGTAATCCAGACAGGTGGTCGCTTTGGAAAACTGGCAGCTCAGTGCATAGTGTGTGTATGTATGTTTGCATATAGAGAGAGTAAATATAGCCTTGCTGTTTGGCCCAGAGAAGTACTGTTCCTTGATGATTACCCACGAGAAGTGAATGCTTATTTTCACATAAAAATTTGTATGAAAAAATATCATTCATAATTGCAAAAACTACAGTCTAAACATTCTTCAGCTGATACCCACACAATGAGATACTACTCACAGTAAAGAAACAACTAATAAACATAAAACATGGTGAATCTTACATTCCTGGTGCTTTGTGAAAGAAGCAGATACAAAAGGCTGCATGGCATATGGTACTATTTACATGATATTCTGGAAAAGGCAGATCTGTAGGGACAGAAAACAGACGAGTGATTGCTGGGGTCTGAGGGCCTGGGAAGGTGTTGACTGCAGAGATCCACAAGGCAAATTTTGGGAGTGATGGAAATATTTGGAGTGATGGACAAATGCGTGATCGTGCATTTGTCAAAGCTACTAGATCTGTAAAAACGGTGGATTTGCCTGGTGCTGTGGCTTGCGCCTGTACTCCCAGCTATGCAGGAGGCTGAGGTAGAGGATGCCTGGAGCCAGACCTGGTAACATAGTGAGACCTTGGTTTCTAAAAATTAAAAAAAAGGAATAAAATAGTTGGGAGTTGGGGTACATGTCTGTAGTCCCAGTTCCTGTGGCCTGATTTCCAGATTGTTCTTCTTTAAGCACCAACAGAGGCAGGAAAAGCTCCATTTTTTCCTGCTGTATCCCTTTTAATAAAGGGATTTGTTCTGTGAAGTTTGGACTTGGCTGAGGGGCTGCACTTGGGGATCTGGAGGGCCACATGTGGGTTTCAGGCCACAGGTTCCCCACCCCTAATCTGACCAATGGCCAAACCAAAACAAAACCAGAGGATATGAGGAAAAGATTTGTTGAGTCTGAGTATATTAAAAAATTACTTTCTGGCACATTAAAATGCTTCGTTCTAAATTACCAGAGATACTTAACATTTAGAAATCCACACAACTTTTTATTAATAACTTTCCTATAGGTGTGGCAAGGAGATTAACTGGTCAAACTGCTTTCTGAAACACCTGAAAACCAGATTTTTGTTATGTGGTTGAGGAACAAAGGAGGAACAAGAGCAAGACAGGAAAGAAATTAGATGAAGTTTAAAAAAAATCTCTAACGTGTCCCAGGTCTTCATCAGCTGTGTCTTAGGACATAATGTAGTTAAAGAAATCAGTTGTTTTATGGACTCTGAAATTAACTTATGGACAGTCTCCACGGCACACCTGAGATTTGTTATTGAATTGCCCAGTGTCAGGGAAGATTTAACTCATGAAAAAGGAGAAGGAAATACACTATTAATTCAGATCATCCTTAATAGCTTGGCTGTTCCAACTGGCTGACCTTGTAGCTCATAGGTATTGTAAATACTCTAAAACAGAAGTAATTACTTCATAGTTTCTCTTTAATCAAAAGTTCATTTCCTTACAGTGGAAAGGGTATTTTTGACTTCATAGTTTTTTTTCAAAAAGAGGAGCCTATATTCCATAAAAGATGAAACATCTTGCAAAATCATTGTAGCACAGATGATACTGTTAAGGTTTCTAATTTTAGAAGAGATTTAAAAGAAGAAGGCCATCATCCAATAGAAAAATGGGCTCAGCCCACAGACAGGCAGTCACAAAATGCAAACAGTCAATGCATATATGAAGAGAGATTTAATTCCACTAATAATTAAAGAATTATAAATCAGCTCTCACCTTCCCCCACAGGATGAATCGATGAGAAGGCCTCACCAGGGCAGTGCCTGTGGCACAGAAGGGTAGGGCACCGGTCCCATATGCCAGAGGTGGTGAGTTCAAACTCAGCCCTGGCCAAAAAAAAAAAAAAAGAGAGAGAGAGAGAAGCCCCCACGAGATGTCAGCATCTTGACATTGATCTTCCCAGCCTCCAGAATTGTGAGAAATGAGTTTTTCTTTGTAAGTTAAAAAAATACATAAATTAAAACATTTTGATATCACTTATTAGATCAGCAAAGATTAAGGATAACCCATTGATAGTGAAAATGTAAAAATGAAACCTCTAAATTTAAGCAGAAGAGTAAATTGGCACATCTTTTTCAGACAGCAACTTGGAATGTGTCAAAATTTTAAATGTGCATGTTTTTAACTTAGCAATTCAATTGCTAGGAATTCATCCTATACAAATAACTTATACGTAAGCATGTTGTAGGATTATTTGAATTGACAAAGACCATAATCAACTCAATTGTATAATGTTAAAAAATTGAGTAGGAAAAATTGTAACTGCATACAAAGGAATGCTTTGTAGTATTCCTCCAAAAAGTTGGAGCAAGCTCTCTATTAATGTGAAAATATATATCTAAACTGTATCAATACTTTGCTTAGTGAAAAAGGCTTTTAAAAGAGGAATATGATGCCATGTTCATTAATAAGTAAATGTATACATACATAAACACATTGAAGAGATCTGTACCTATATTAAGTATTGGTGGTGGTTAATTCTCAGGGATGGGATAATGAATAACTGTCAAGTCCATAAATTTCTGTAATGTTTGGACTTTATATGATAACTGTGTGCCACTTCAGCAATCAGAAAAAAATCCATCAACTTTTTAAAAAAATAAGATAAATATAGTAATTCCATAGACTTAAGACAGAGGTTAGAGCATAAAGAATGTGTTGAGGAGTTAACTGTTAGTGCTGGAAAACTACTGAGGATTGTCTTGTGACCAGGCCTGAATGTGGAATGAAGAAGTTTAGACTTAAGTTGGTAGGCAGAGGGAAGTCCTGTAAAACTTTTGAGCAAGAAGGTGGCCTTACCAAAGTTTTCCTTGGAGAAAATCAATCTGAGCGTATTGTGGTGGGTAGATGGTAACAGATTGAAAACAGGAACATGAAGCGAAAGGTGAAGGAGTAAAGTGTGTCTGGGCAGGTGTCTGTGGGAATCAGAGTAGCAGGCTAACAGAGGAGCCCAAATAGGGAGGCTGACGGAGAGGGGTGAGGCAAGAATGCTAATGTCTGAGCAGTGGAGAGGGTATTGGTGTCTTTAATGTTGGAGAAAGATGATGACACGATAAGGACTCATTTGGGGGGGATGTGCCCTGTCTGCCTTTCCAGATTCAGTGCTCATTTCTGTAACAGTCTGGCTCATAAACAGGTGCTCAGTGGATGGATTGAATTTACTTAAGTTTGTATTCTTTAAACTTCAGTTATGTATGTACCATTCCTTGAATATGACAAGCGTGTTGCCAGAAGGACACCAGTAATAGTTATGATGTGGCAGTGCAAGTGATGGCAGCTACTACTGATGTAATACTTAGCCGCTGAACTTTTCCTTAGGTGTCCAAGGTTACCTAGCTAATAAGTAGCAGAACTGAGACTCAAGTGAGAGAGAGTCTGAATCTCAGGCCCAGTCTGCTACACTGCAGTGCTGCAGCCTGTCAGTCATTACAGATGTTTGTCTGGAGCTTAATTAGACACACACTTATGTAAGTTTATTCTTAGTTGTATTCTACCTGTGTATCTAGTAATCATTTGTTTTGATAGTAAGTAATGGTATTACTGATTATTGCATCCCCTACATTTAGCTTTGAACATAGTAAAACTAGCTACCTGACACCCTCTGTGGAATTAGTTTTGTGGGTTAATGATTAAAAGTTCACAACATACTTTTAAAAACTTAATCTGCTTGATACCTTTGTAAAATGTATTATATTACTTTTTTTAATGCCTCCCCCTCCTTTTTTTTTAAGAGACAGAGTCTTACTTAGTCGCCCAGGCTGGAGTGTTACAGCTCACTGCAACCTCAAAGTCCTGGGCTCAGGTTATCTTCTTGAGTACCTGGGATTAGAGCCATGAACCATCACGCTTGGCTAATTTTGAACTTTTTTGTAAAGACAGAATCTTGCTGTGTTGCCCAGGCTGGTCACAAACTTGTGGACTTAAGTGAGCCACCTATGCCTCCCAAATGCTTAGATTACAGACATGAGCTATCATGCCTGCGCCATTTATCATTTTCATAATGAGAAACATAATTAAGATAAAATAAATTTTATGCTTTATCACTTTCTGGAACACTATTCTGACCATAATCTAGTTTTCCCCTGATAACTCATAGTTGTCATCATGAGCATATTATTTTACTGGGTTTTATAATATAATGATCCCATCAAGAAATAGCTTGAGTGTGGGGGCAGTTGGTCTTTAAGCTGGGTGCTCCTTCCCTTTCCTGTCGGGGTTGTTGATAGTTTTTCTATCCCGTTTACTGTGGAGGTATCTGTTCTGAGTGTGCAGGTGTGTAGCAATTTCATTTACTTATTTGCTGCTTCTAAATTGTAATGGTCCAGGAAACTGGTTGACCTTTTCAGTCTTCTGTATAATAAATGTAATTAGGTTCTGAATAAAGGCCTGAGGAATATACCTGTAACTAAATTTCATGAATTTTATTTAATAAGCAAACTTGGAAGTAAATGTCCTGAAGTTTTCTGGGTTTTCTTCATGGTTCCCAGCTGCATTCTTGGTGGATGAAACATTATATCTGTTCTTTAGATAACATTGATTAATTTAATGTAGAAATAGATGTATAAAATAGAGGGCTGGATGTGGTAGCTCAAGCCTGTAATCCCAGCAGTCTGGGAGGCCCAGGCAAGAGGATAGCTTGAATCCAGGAGTTTGAGGCTGTGGTAAGTTGTGATTGTGCAATAGCATTCCTGCCTGGGAGATAGAGCGAAACTCCATCTCTTAAAAAAAAAAAAAAAAAGTAAATTGTGATGTTATTAGATGAAGCTTTGTGTTTTAGCTGTTAGTTTTTACCTTAGAAATCCTTGCCTTGACATTCTTGCTTAGATGCTGTTAGGTTGTAAATAAGGATTTTTAAAAATGATTAGTATTGATATATATGGACATGGCTAAACAGTTGCGAAGAACAGTATTAATAATTCTGGGCAGATGATAGTGATTCTAATTTTGTAAACAACTGAAAAGTTTATAGGTTCACTGTCTAAAAAATAATTATGATTATTTAGCTATAGAAAAAATTTTCCTAAAAGATTATCTATCATTTTAAACATCATGTAAGAAAACATTTTATGTAATATTTAGGAGTTGCAAGTAAAGGGTAAAATGATTTAGTTACTTAGTGGAAATTGGTATTATTTTATTCAGGTTGAATTGTATTTAAAATGAAAGTTACTCAGCTCCATCTTAGAACACTCTGTTCATTCCATCAAATCTGTACCCAGTTACGATCCCAGCATACACACATTCAGAACACAAAGTTTAATTCACTTTTGTTTAACTTCTCCCTTCCTGTGTTGATAGGTACTTATCACTCTAACATGTCTGCTCTGTGAAATATTGTGTTATAAAATAGCTGAACCTACATTTAGTAAATATTTGAGACCCCGTTAAATGCCAGGCCCTTTTATTACGCCACAGTGCTGGGGATACATCCTGTAAATAAACCAAAATCGCACTTGTAGTGCTTACCCTCAAAGTTGGAAGAGGCATCTGCCTCTTCTGTTTATATTTGTTTTATTTGTTAACAAATACAAATTAACATACAGTATATCAGATGATGAAAGTGTTGCGGTGAAGAAAATGCAGCATAAGCAATAAAGAGTGACTAAACATGGGGGTTGCTTTGGGGACGCGGGAGTGGTGTGCTAAGTGGCACTCAGAGTGACGCTGGTATCTGGTAGATTTGGTTAGACTATTTCTTCAAGTGACAGAAGGTGATGTAGAAAAACTCCCGTGTTTTTGAAAATGGAAAGTCAGTAGCAAATTATGGCTAGAGAAGTATGCCTCTTTGAGCATATGTGGTAAGGAAAATGTGTCTGCCTTCAGACACAAGGTTTTAAACTTAAAATCACATTTGTGATTGATTTGAGAAAGTTGAACTAGCACACATGATTATTCTCTGATGTCTGCAGATATAACTCCTGCTTTGATTGAATAAGGCATCTGGCTAATTTTGTTTTTTACCTTTTTCTCTGTTTTATTTATTTTAGTGGAAGAATCAGAGACTATTTTCAAAGCATAGATAAAAATATATTAATACTTTTAAAAGTTATATTCTGGAATACCTATTCTATTCTTCATTACAATTTCAGTTTCCAGTCTAAACATCTGAGTTTTATATAAAAAGTTTTTTTAAGTTTTTTTTTTTTTTTTTTTTGAGATGGAGCCTCAAGCTATCCCCCTGGGTAGAGTGCCATGGCATCACAGCTCATAGCAACCTCCAACTCCTGGGCTCAAGCGAGTCTCCTGCCTCCGCCTCCCAAGTAGTTGGGACCACA
>CAUYQV010158050.1:0-24474 GCA_963574575.1 Galagoides demidoff | reverse complement strand
TGGTTTTACACACACTCTGAAATGCTTTCTGCTTATCAGCTTTCATGAGTGTTTGTGTATGCAATGTTTAGTCCAAGATAACTCTTCTTCTAATGCAGCGGTTCTCAACCTGTGGGTCTCGACCCTTTTGGGGGTTGAACGACCCTTTCACAGGGGTCGCCTAATATATCCTGCATATCAGATACTACATTACAATTCATAACAGTAGCAAAATTGCAGTTATGAAGTAGCAACAAAAATAATTTTATGGTTGGGGATCACAACATGAGGAACTGTAGTAAAGGGTCTAGGCATTAGGAAGGTTGAGAACCACTGTTCTAATTTGTGGTGGAGGAAAAAAAAAGGTTGAACACCCCTGCTAGACTTTAATAGCTTCCTTGATTTCTGGCACAAAAAGTGTTCTAGGTTCATCATATACATTTCTTGCCCCATACTAAAATCTGCCATTCTGCCAAAGAGCCTTGTTTCTTCTCATAGGAAATGAATTTATTGAGAGTACAATATGAATGCTAAAGGTGCTTATTACTACAAGATTGTCATTACTTCTAGGCCTTTTCAAGGGACAAAGCAAATAAATGCTGCTTTTTTCTTCAATAAATGTAAGACTTTTCTTAGGATATAAGAAACAGAATTTTGAAAAGAAAAAAATCATAAGTTTATGCTATTTTCACTTCAACTTTCATATTACATGGATTCTACTTACTCTGAAAATCATTATTTCAAAAACTCTAATAATTGTTTTTACTTATAATATACATGAATAATTTGAGATAATATAATAGTATCTATATTTCTATTAGCAGTATGACTATTAATTGAAGCTTAATATTTCTTTCTAGGTATTTTTACCATGAGAATATATTCTACTATGATTGCACAGTGAAAATACTACTTTTTGGGTCGGCACTTGTGGCTCAAGTGGCTAAGGCGCCAGCCACATACACCTGAGCTGGTGGGTTTGAATCCAGCCTAGGTTGCCAAACAACAATGACAGCTGCAATCAAAAAATAGCCAGGCCTTATGGTGGGTGCCTGTGGTCCCAGCTACTTGGGAGGCAGGGGCAGGAGACTCACTTGAGTCCAGGAGTTGGAGGTTGCTGTGAGCTGTGATGTCACAGCACTTTACCCAGGGTGACAGCTTGAGGCTCTGTCTCCAAAAAAAAAAAAAACAATTTTCTAAAGTCATTCATTAAGTAAACAAGTGGTGTGGTGAGGGCACTAATTTAATATACAGTTGTATGTTTGGCTTCAGTTTGTTTTCAAATTTTAGGAATTGAATTTTCCTTTTGGATTTAAAATTATTTTGAATATGTAAAATAAATGCATGATTTTAAAATCAAAGTTGTATAGACAAGGTATATTCAGTGTAGTCTAGCTTCTCTGCTTATCTCCTCTACATCTTTCTTCCCATTCTAAGCATGGGCAAGTATCCGTGGTTTATCTATCTTACAAAAATAGCACCTTGGGCTTTTTTTTTTTTTTTAAAGCTAATCTATATTCTGGAGGTCACTCCCTATCCAATATAGAGAGGTGGCCCTTATTCTTTTTCACAGTTGTATAGTGTGTTTCATTCTGTGTGGATCTACCCAAGTTTGTTCAACCTATCTCCTGCTTGGGGTTATTTGGATTGGTCCAGTCTTTTGCTATTATAAAATAATGCTGCAATGAATAACCTGTGCATAAGTCAGTTTGTATTTTGGGATAACTCCCTAGAATTGGAGTTTCTGGATCAAAGGGTGATAGATATGGTAATTTTGCTAGGGATTATCAAATTCCCTTCCACAGGTGCCATGTACCATTTTACATTTTCTTTTTTTTTTTTTGAGAGTCTCCCTTTGTCACCCTTGTTAGAGCGCCATGGCATCATAGCTCACAGCAACCTCAAACTCTCAGGCTCAAGCGATTCTCTTGCCTCATCCACCCAAGTAGCTGGGACTACAGGTGCCCACCATGACACCTGGCTATTTTTAGAGACGGCCTTGCTCTTGCTCAGGCTGGTCTCCAACCTGTGAGCTCAGGCAATCCACCTGCCTTGGCCTCCCAGAGTGTTAGGATTACAGGTATGAGCCACACCATTTTGCATTTTTGACAACAATATGTGCCTTCCCCACAGCCTGCCAATCAAGTAGATGGTCAAACTTTAGGATTTTTGCTAGTCTGATGGCTTGCCTTCTTTTATCATCTTGCCCTTGGATAGACCAGGTTGCTTTTACCTTGTTTTAGAAGAGATCTCTCAGGATAAACAACAGATGATTGTATTGAGGGTGTCAAAGAAGGGTAGCTACAGTATCTGTATTTCCACTCACCTAATCATGGAAATGCCAAAGCCTCATCATCACCATCCTTGTTAAGACTTTGTATGTCCAAAGGTTGGCTTGGGTTTCTAATCAAATAAAAGAATATCAAGTATTACCTCAATTCTTTTAAGGTCAGCAGAATGTGGATCGGCCAGTAAGGGAAGTCCACTTAAAACTTCACAAGCCTCAGAGTCCTAAGAAAAAAAGACAAAGAACCCCAGGCCTATCTTTTGTCAGTGTCTGTCTTCAGAACAACCACAATGCCAAGGAGAAGTCCCTGTGTTTGTCTGACAGTTTCCACAGATTGTGGTGTGACCACTCCTCACCCTACAGGGCTACTCACACTCAGAAACTTTTGCTGCTTTGTGGGAGTAAAGTATGGATGGACATTGCTTTTTTCTTTCAGCATCTCCCATTTCCTTACATTCTAGTAGGTAATTTCGCCTCCTACCCTGGGTGTAGACATTTGACAATGTTTATGGACATCTGGTTCTCTCTCACGACTTGGAGAAGAGGACTGCTAACATCTCATGGGTGGAGATCAAGGCTGCACTAGACATCCTGTAACACTTAGGACAGACCTTCCTCCCCTACCAAAGAATGATCTGTCCCAAAATGTCAATAATGCCAAAGTTGAAAAACTCTGCTATGCTCTTTCTTTATGCACACGTTCTTAGACATTCTCAAAATGACTATTATTAGTGGCAGAGGAAGGGCAGAATCGCAGATGCTCCCCTGCCCTGCTCCTCCAAAAGTCACTAGCAATTCAGAAATCTCTTTAATCATAAAGACTTTAAGGAATTATATATTTATCTGGAAGATAAAAGAATAAATACCACTTTAACCTTCTAAAAAACGATTATCATTAAGTACAATGCAACCTTTTAACTGTAAGTACAAAGGAAAGTGATGATTATTTAAAGTAAATGGGACCAAAAGTCCCATGAATAATCAAAAACTTGGTTAATAGAGTATGACCAGAGAATAATGCACTTGGCTTCTGTGAAGAAATTAAAGTACATGCTGTGAATTGGTATTAAGGAAATTGCATGAAAACGTACCCTTATGGTACTATGACACTGAAAAACAGCCTCAGGTGCACAATATAGTTATTACATTCAGTCTTTATCTCTCTTCGGATTTTCATGACTTCTTTCACCTTGAATAACCCAGAAGCTCAGACCTTGGAACTTTTTGAAATGGTAAGGTATCTCACTCTCCATATTTATTTTCTTCTAGTATTAATAACGATCTGAATTTTATTGCCCAGAGTTTCTCTCTTTCACAGGAATTATTTTCAAACTTCAGTTTACCTTACTTGAGGGGATACACTGTGTTTAATACTTATAAGCATAATTCAAATTAAATAAAATGTGTTCCTAAAAAGTTATACCTAAATTGAATTTTTATAAATGAAACCAAATTATCTATTTAGAGACAGTCTCACTTTGTCATGCTTTGTAGAGTGCCGTGGCATCACAGCTTAACAGCAACCTCGAACTCTTAGGCTCAAGCTCTCCTCTTGCCTCTGCCTTCCAAGTAGCTGGGACTACAGGCGCCCACCACAACACCTGGCTATTTTTAGAGACTGGGTCTCGCTCTGGCTTAGGTAAGTCTGGAACCCATGAGCTCAATCGCCCTTCTCAGCCTCCCAGAGCTCTAGGATAACAGGCATGAGCCACCATGCCCCCTGCAAGACCAAATTTTTAAATCACAAGGAAATTTTGCCAAAATGATTACGAAGCTAAACCTTTTCTAAAGCATTTTTTCCCCGAAGTTAACATTATCCTTTAATTTGCTTTTTTAAGTTCCAATTTTTACATGTAGCTCGAAGGTCTGATTCATTATTATGCACAAGGTTAATTTTAAAAATATCAACCACAAATTTGGAAGAATTGTGAAAGTTGAAAAGAGTTTTACAAGCCACTTTTAAGAGTATAAATGGTGGCTCGGCACCTGTGGCTCAATCGGCTAAGGCGCCAGCCAGGTACACTTAAGGTGGTGGGTTCGAATCCCCAGCCCGGGCCCACCAACCAACAATAACGGCTGCAACCAAAAAATGGCCGGGCATTGTGGCGGGTGCCTGTGGCCCCAGCTACTTGGGAGGCGGAGGCAGGAGACTCGCTTGAGCCCAGGAGTTGGAGGTTGCTATGAGCTGTGATGCCATGGCACTCTACCCAGGAGGACAGCTTGAGGCACCGTCACAAAAAAAAAAAAAAAAAAAAAAAAGAGTTGGAGCTTGCTGTGAGCTGTGACGCTACAGCACTCTACCAAGGGCGACAGCTTGAGGCTCTGTCTCAAAAATAAATAAATAAGTTTATGAGAAAGCGTGATTAGTGTCATGTTGCTGTTTTGATTTTAGAAATGTAAACCAGTTGCTGAACTTTACCATTAAAAGAGTCTGTAAGTGAAAAGTGAGCGCCCCATAAAAATAAGTGCTATGTGTTTGTTAACTTAGAAATAAATAAAAACCGAACTGGTAGTCCTCAATTGAGGGCCCATTTTTCCTTGCGTGCCGCCTCTTCACAGTGCTTGGCTCTCCCACCCCCTATTCTTCTGGGTCTCTACAAGCGAAACTGCTAATCTCCTTGTATGTAAGTAATTCTTTCTATGGTTATGTATCCTTCCTCACTCCCAACATCGTAACGTTTTAATTTATAACAATTAAAATCACAATCTGGAATATATATACATTTGATTATTTAACTAACAACTTTATGACCAAGAGTGTTTACCAAAGCAATCCACCACCCCCTTAGAGAGAATCTTCCTCCAATACAAATTCCCACTATGACCTTTGCCTGTTTTCCTCTTGACTACATTCAAATAATGCAGCCTCCCTTTAACCATCACATAAATGAGATTGTGGCCTTCTCAGAGTATTATATACAGAAGCACAAGATGTATGTCTGTTCTTTAACCTTTATTATCCCATCAAGATATTGTGCAGTTCTTCCACAGTATATTTTTCCCCTTGAAACTAATAAGTAATCTGTGAGGTGATACTTTGAAACCAAGCAGATATCCTACTCCTAATCAAACTTTGCCTTATGGTTCAGATTCCTTAAATGTCAGCGTGTTTTCTAGCTCCTTTAATAAAGAAGAGTGCTGCTAATTTATTTATTTATTTACTATCAGCATAAATTTATGGATTCTTTTTTGTTCAAGGAGGTATAACCCATTGCTGTTCTTATTTATTGTTAAAAGACTATTTTCAAAACAGAGATGCACAGAAAAATTGAGCGGATTATATGGAGTTCCCATGTACCTCCCCACCCCCCCCAGGCCCTCAAACATAAGAAAGTGCCCATATTACTAGCCTCTTACACTGTTACAATAAATGGTTAATATAACTTACTATAATGTAGTTATATTGTTATATATCCATTATATATGTATTAGCTACTGTGGAAAAGGAATTCTCGTAACTAAGAGCAGTGAGTGATCTCCAAAATCTTTTCATTCATCTTGAGCGTCCTTTCCTCCATTCTAATGTTTTATGGTTATATGTCTTCATTTTCTGACCAAAGATTAGCCAGTTGATGAAGAAATTAGAAACAAAATCTTTGCGGAGTCCCACTTTCCCAGTCCCCTTTGATCTTTTTTCTTTGAACAATCTTTAATAAGCCACATTATATTGTCTTTGAATTTTTTGCCTATGTGGGACTTTAACTTTCCCATTAATATTCTTATGGGTCAGGACTGCCCTAGGTTTTGTGCCATCTTTGAGCTTTTGTATTATAGCGATAAAAATATCTTAGCTCACCAGAATGTTTCCTATGGCATGTATTTCATTTCTTTAAAAAAAAAAAACAACACACATTTAGGCTGGGTGCCTGTGGCTCAAGCAGCTAAAGCGCCAGCCACGTACACCTAAGGTGGCAGGTTTGAATCCAGCCCTGGCCCACCAAACAACAATGACGGCTGCAATCAAAATATAGCCAGGCGTTGTGGCAGGCGCCTGTGGTCCCAGCTACTTGGGAGGTACAGGCAAGAGACTCGCTTGAGCCCCGGAGTTGGAGGTTGCTATGAGCTGTGATGCCACAGCAGTCTATCCAGGGGGACAGCTTGAGGCTCTGTCTCAAAAAAAAAAAAAAAAAATCACATATTTGGTTTCTGAAAAATTACATATGGTTTCTTTAGGGCCCTCCTGTTTTCCTCGTTTTGGAATTATTTAGCAAACTAAAATTACACTTTTTAAGAGTTTGCCAATACTTTAAAACCTCTTTCTTTCTTTTTTTTTTTTTTGGAGACAGACTTTCCACTTTGTCACCCTCGGTAGAGTGCTGTGGTGTCACAGCTCACTGCAACCTCCAGCTCTTGGGCTTAGGCGATTCTCTTGCCTTAGCCTCCCGAGTAGCTGGGACTATAGACCTTTCTTTTTCTTTTTTTGAGACAGAGTTTCACTGGGTTACCATTGGTAGAATGCCATGGTGTCTTAGGTTACAGCAACCTCAAACTCTTGGGTTCAAGTGATCCTCTTGCCTCAGCCTCCCAAGTAGCTGGGATTACAGACACTTGCCACAATACTCCGCTATTTTTAGACGCAGGGTCTCGCTCTGGCTCTGCTGATCTCAAACCTGTGAGCTCAGGCAATCCACCTGCCTCAGCCTCCCAAGTGCTGGGGTTACAGGTGTGAGCCACCGCACCATACCCTCAAGTGATTCTCTTGTATCAGCCTCCCAAGTAGCTGGGACTACAGGCACCTCGCTACTATGCCTGGCTATTTTTAGAGATGAGGTCTCTCTCTGACTCAGTCTAGTCTCCAACTCTGTGAGCTCAGGCAGTCCACCTGCCTCAGCCTCCCAGAGTGCTAGGTATGAACCAACTCTCCTTGTCAAATCATCTTTTCTTTATATCATGTATAGAGTTCTTACTCTCTTTGGCCTTTCTATCCCTGGCTATTACACACACAAAATTGATAGTATCATTTCCTTAATTCTCATCGCTTTTCTTGGGATAATCTACACTGGTTGATGACTCAGTTGTACTTTTGGAGTTAGGCCCATGACTAAACTTCATGTCATTTATTCCAGCTCTTGTTCCATCCCGATACATAGGTGTTATGAAATGACCCCAAGCCTAGTTGGCCATTCACAATTACTAGGGTGTTTTTGTGGGGAGTGGGTTCTGCCACCAGTAGCCACACACATTGAAGGGCTATATAAGGCTCTTAGCCACAGTTTTGCCACCAGATTATAAAGAAACCCAATTCTAGACAAAATTCTGTTACATAAACAGACATTTATTAGCAAATTGCCACAAAACAGAGCAACAAAAACTATAAACCTGTTTTGTAGCTCAGGGAAGTCCCAACTTTGTCCTTAAAGTGTGCTAATCATGGGTGACACCTGTGGCTCAGTGAGTAGGGTGCCAGCCCCATATACCGAGGGTGGCAGGTTTGAACCCAGCCCTGGCAAAACTGCAACAAAAAAATAGCTGGGCATTCTGGTGGGCTCCTGTAGTCCCAGCTTGGGAGGCTGAGGCAGGAGAATCACCTAAGCCCAAGAGCTGGAGGTTGTTGTGAGCTATGACACCACAGCACTCTATGGAGGGTGATAAAGTGGACTCTGTCTCTAAAAAAGAATTGTGCTAATCACAACTTGCAAGAAGAGCTTATTGTAACTAATAGGACACAAGAGCTGAATTTGGTTACTTTATAAATGAGAGGCAGTAAGAATTCTCCAAATTAGTGGCTGAACGCAAACTTTTTCAGAATAAAACTTCATATATTCCAATGATTACCCAGCTAATGCAAGGGTGAGGATTGCTACTATATTTCCATATATTGACACATCTTTCGGCTCGGCGCCTGTGGCTCAAGTGGCTAAGGCGCCAGCCACATACACCTGAGCTGGTGGGTTCGATTTCAGCCCAGCCCGCCAAACAATGACGGTCGCAACCACAAAATAGCCAGGCATTGTGGGGGGCTCCTGTGGTCCCAACTACTTGGGAGATTTGCTTGAGCCCAGGAGTTGGAGGTTGCCGTGAGCTGCGATGCCACAGCACTCTACCCAGGGTGACAGCTTGAGGCTCTGTCTCAAAAAGAAAAAAAAAGACACATCTTTCTTTATATTTGTACATGTATATTGAACACCCCCAATTCATCAATAAAAAGCCATTTCTAACATCCAGAATGCTAATTAATGAAACTCTGATGTTGATCAATCAGAGGTGAACAGAACTAAAGTCACCTCTGGAATGTGGCCTTTTTATTAGTATTATCTAACCACCTATGAAACACATATTCCTAATTAGACTAGTCTAAGGGTACAGATTTAAACTAACATACTCGTTGATACTATGGTGTTTATGCTGAACTATTTGGGGAGAAAACTATAGTCAACATATAGCAGGCCATAAACAAAACGCCAGTTGTTTATCCTTCCTTCCTGACTTAATTTCCCTGCTCCCAATATTGGCGGAATTTCTTTCTGCAGTAGGTCCTTGGTCTCTGAGATTCAAAGAATGAACCCATGGACCACCCAAATCAGTGGTAAGATAGGATTTATTAGATAGAAAGGAATACAGAAGAAATAAAAAGTACCAGAGCTTGGGTGGTGCCTATGGCTCAAAGGAGTAGGGCGCCAGCCCCATATGCCGGAGGTGGAGGGTTCAAACCCAGCCCTGGCCAAAAACTGCAAAAAAAATGTACCAGAGTTTCTGGCAGAGGGAAAGACCCAAGTGGGAAGTCTTTCACAGTCTTCTGTCTAAGGGATTTAAGGTCTGGAGAATTACACTTGGCCAGGACTTGCAGGTTGCAGACACCTTTTCAATGATGATGAATGTATAACAAATAAATGCAGTCCTTCTAGCCAAAGGCAAAACGGCAGGGAGTCCATTTCAGAAAAGGCTGCCTAACATAAAATTTCACAGGGCTAGAAAACGGGGTCCCTGTTCAGCCCCGAATGGGGGAAACCTGTATCACCAGGATAACACCAGACGGCATTTTATAAATAATAAAAATGATACACTTGTACTTCCCTATTGTGCTTAGTGTACTTGTTTCTGAAAGTGACAGTGTGATCAATCCTAAGCAGAGAAGGGAGGGAGAATCCTAACCAGCAGCGACAGTAAGGAAGGTGACAAGAGCACAGGTAGTCCCCAAAGTACACGGCAATTTCTCAAATTGAACTAGACCCTTTTCTGTCCACTATTAGAGCTTCTCACAAGTAGACTTTCTGTTAATAGACATCATTATTCCTTCATCTTTCAGTGCATCTTCCCAGAAAAATTAAGACTTAACCAATGGTTATGGAATACTATACTTGGGATCAATAAAACTATGCTTTAAAAAATTGAAAGAAGAAATAAGCAATTGTTTTCAACAAATCTTGAGGGAGTTCTTTTTGTTTTGAGACAGAGCCTCAAGCTGTCCCTCTGGGTAGAGTGCTGTGGTTCTCTACAGCTCACAGCAACCTCCAACTCCTGGGCTCAAGCAAGTCTCCTCCCTTTACCTCCGAAGTAGTTGGGACCACAGGCACCTGCCACAATGTCTGGCTATTTTTTTTGGTTGCAGCCGTCATTGTTGTTTGGTGGGCCCAGGCTGGATTCCAACCCACCAGCTCAGGTGTATGTGGCTGGCGCCTTAGCCACTTGAGCCACAGGCACCCAGCCAGAGGGAGTTCTTAAAACAAATCTGTCTTGCTAACAAACCATGTACTTTTTTTTTTTTTTTTTTTTTTGAGACAGAGTCTTAATATGTCACCCTTGGTAGAGTACTCTGACATCATAGCTCGCAGCAACCTCAACCTGGGCTTCAGCCTCTCAAGTAGCTGGGACTCCAGGGGCCCGCCACAACGCCCAACTATTTTTTTCTTGCAGCCATCATTGTTGTTTGGCGAGCAGGGCTGGAGATTCGAACCCGCCACCTTAGGTGTATGTGGCTGATGCCTTAGCCACTTGAGTCACAGGCGCCAAGTTGATTTTGAGATGTTACTATATGTATTTTTTGATCACTTCTAAGAGCTTGGCAGTTAAGTCCCTGGGGTTTTCCAGGTATAAGATCATGTCATCCTCAAAGAGCAAGAGTTTGACCTCCTCTGTCTCCACATTTAAAAAAAAGATACTATATTGTGGGATTTATATCCCATATGACAGTAAAATATATGATAAATAAACATTGTCCTTTAGACTGGGGGCCCGTAGCTCAATGTTTAGGGCTCTGGCAACATGCTCTGGGACTGGTGGGTTCAACCTGACCTGGGCCTGCTAAACAACAACAAGAACAACAACAAATAGCTGGGCATTGTGGCAAGCACCTGTAGTCCCAGCTAATAGGGAGGCTGAGGCAAGAGAATTGCTTGAGCCCTTAAGGTTGCTGTGAGCTATGATGCCACCGTACTCTACCAAGGGTGACAAAGTAAGACTCTGTCTCAATAAAAAAAAAATAAAAATAAATATCACACTTTAAAATAACTGACTAGAAAAAAGAAGAAATCCAAAGGAAAATTAGTCAAGTGAAGGAGAAGAAAGCCGCAGATTAGGATGATACATTTACAAAAGGCTATTATCTAAAATATGCAAAGAATGCTTAAAAACTCAACAAATATGTTTCTCTCACTTTTACTTCTTCATGATAGGCACCCACTTCCAACTCTCTTTGCAAGCACTCTAAATTTCTCTTTGTTCTTCCTAAATAAAATCTTTCTTTGTTACCCTGAAAAAAAATACTCAATAAATACTAACAACTCAATTTAAAAAATGGGAAAAAGACTTAAACAGACATATTCCATATTTATGGGTAGGAAGACTCAATATTGTCAAGATGTCAGGTCTTTCCATATTGATCTATGGATTTAATGCATTCTCAATCAAATTCCCAGCACATTGTTTTGTGTGTATCACAAATTGACTGTAAAGAAGAGAAAAACACCCCAAAATAGCCAGCATAATATTAAAGAAGAACAAAGTTGGAAGACTGACACTATTTACCTTTAAGACTTACTATAGGCTCGGCGCCTGTGGCTCAGTCGGCTAAGGCGCCAGCCACATACACCTAAGGTGGCGGGTTTGAATCCCTAGCCTGGGCCCACCAAACAACAATGGTGGCCACAACCAAAAAATGGCCGAGTGTTGTGGCGGGCACCTGTGGTCCCAGCTACTTGGGAGGCTGGGGCAGGAGACTCGCTTGAGCCCAGGAGTTGGAGGTTGCTATGAGCTGTAATGCCATAGTACTCTACCCAGGGGATAGCTTGAGGCTACGTCTCAAAAAAAAAAAAAAAGACTTAGTATAATGCTATAATAATTCTGCCACGTGGTGCTGGTGAAAGGAGAGGCAATTAGATCAATGGAAAATGATAGTCCAGAAACAGGTCCACATAAATATAGTCAGCTGACCCTTAAGCAAAGAAGCATTTCACCAAATGGTACTGGAATAAGTGGACATTCATTGTAAAAAATGAATCTAGACAGCACAGAACTTTCACCCTTTACAAAAATTAACTCACAATGAATCATAGACCTAAATGTAAAATGCAAAACTATAAAGCTCCTGAAAGATAATATGATAGAAAATACAGGGGTACATAGGTTTGGCAGTGATTTTTTGGATACAACACCAAAGGCATGATCCACAAAGAACTGATAAGCTGGATTTCATCAAAATTAAAAATCTTGATTCCAGGGCAGGGCCTATTGCTCAGTGGGTAGGGCACCAGCCCCATATACTGAGGGTGGCCGGTTCAAACCCAGCCCCAGCCAGCTAAAACAGCAGTGGCAACTGCAACAAAAATAGTCGGGTGTTATGGTGGGCGCCTGTAGTCCCAGGTACTCAGGAGGCTGAAGCAAGAGAATTGCTTAAACTCCAGAGTTGGACGTTGCTGTGAGCTGTGAAGCCACAGCACTCTACTAAGGGCAACAGGGCGAGACTCTGTTTCACAAAAAAAAAAAAAAAAAAAAAAAAGAAAAAGAAAAGAAAAGAAAAATCATGCTTCCAGGGCAGTCGTGGTCTCAGGCCCTGTGTGCTGTTGTCTGGATGTCTGGGCCATCCAAGGGCAAGGGTTATGAAGACGAATTACAGTGAGGAGCAGCACAGGGAGCTGGAGGCTCTGAAGTCCATCTATCCTTTCTCCTTCACAGCTTGATTGCACATTGACCAACCCTCCTAACAACTAGTCCTCCAAAGTATAAATGGACTCTCCTGATGCCACATTCTCCTTGAGTAGTTGATAAGGTTCTGCTAAGTGTTATCAGAAAATCCAACCAGATTCACCATCAGTGTGCCATCTGAGGCTGGAGAAAATGATGAAACTGTCCAGACTACCCTCAAGCTTACATAATACCCAGATGAAGCTCCCCTTTATCAAATATTCTCCCAGGAAAATCTAGAAGATAATGATGTTTCAGACATTTTAACATTATTAGCATTACAGGCTGAAGAAAATCTTGGTGTGGTGATGATCTTTGGTGACAGTAGTGCAAGAAAAATTAAATGAAATAGTAGATCAGATAAAAACTAGAAGAGAGGAAGAAAAGAAAGAAAGAAACAACAACCAAAAGAGGCAGAAGAAGCTGAAAAGAAATTACTCCATGGTCCTCCGATTATAATTGAGAATTTCTTAAATTGGAAGTCCAAGTTTGATGCAGAACTTTTGGAAATGAAAAAGAAATGCATGAAAGGGCCGGTGCCTGTGGCTCAGTGGGCAGGGTGCCGATCCCATATACAGAGGGTGGCAGGTTCAAACCCGGCCCCTGCCAAACTGCAACAAGAAAGTAGCCGGGCATTGTGGTGGGCGCCTGTAGTCCTCGCTACTTGGGAGGCTGAGGCAAGAGAATCACTTAAGCCCAGGAGTTGCAGGTTGCTGTGGACTGTGTACACCACGACACTCTATTGAGGGCGATAAAGTGAGACTCTGTCTCAAAAAAAAAAAAAAAAGAAAGAAAGAAAGAAAGAAAGAAGGAAAGGAAGGAAGAAAGGAAGAAAGGAAGGAAGGGAGGAAGGAAGGAAGGAAGGAAGGAAGGAAGAAAGGAAGGAAAGAAAGAGAAAGAAAGAAATGGATGAAAGAAGATGAAAAAGGAGGAAAAAGTAAATTAAGTGAATTAAATTCAGTTGTTTGAAACAGATCAGAATCTTGGGACACAGCTAAACCCAGTTCTTGGAGGATGCTGGAAACAGTGTGGAGTAGATGAATCTTTGTTCCAGGAAACAGATGACTTGGAGCTGGAGAATGAAGAGATGGAGACTACAATCCTGCTGACCCAGGGAGTGACTCAGCTGACCAATGGACTGTCCCCGTGGAGGCTTGCCTGCCATGGCATCTGTGGCTATGCTCAGAGGATTTTGATTTTCCTTCTTTTTTCCTAAGAAAAATAAATTTCAGGAGACTATCTTGTGATATCTTTCATCATTGAACTTAATAAACTGACCTTGATTTTTCGGCTTTTAGCTCAGAGGAGGTCAAGGTGCAACTTTCTACAGTTGTCCCCAGTCCGAGTTCATCCGACTCCCGTGCCCTCCACCATGCGACTGATCAAACAAACAGATCAAAGGTACTAAGTCATGTACCTGAGGTGTACCAGTGGCGAAGTTAGCGCCATGTCTGCCCTGTTCTACCCCCTGGGTTTGTCTCCATAAAAGGTTGGTGATGATGGACGGTCCCTGTGGCTCGAAGGAGTAGAACACAGGCCCCATATGCCAGAGGTGGTGGGTTCAAACCCAACCCTGGCCAAAAACCACACACACACACAAAAAAAATTTGGTGATGACATCGCCAAGGCAACCAGTGACAGGAGGGGTCTGAGGATTACTGTGAAACTGACTATCCAGAATAGACAGCCCAGACTGAAGTGGTACCTTCTGCCTTTGCCCTCGTCATCAAAGCCCTCAAGAAACCACCAAGAGACAGAGAGAAACAGAAAAACATCAAACACAGCAGAAATGTCACTTTCAATGGGACTGTCAACATTGCCAGACAGATGCACTGTAGCACTGATCTTTTAGCCAGAGAACTCTCTGGAACGATTAAAGAGATCCTGGGGTTGACCCAATTGGTGGGCTGCAACGTTGATGGCCATCACCCTCATGACATCATAGATGACATCAATAGTGAGGCCATGGAATGCCCAGCTAGTTAAAAAGTACAAAGGAAAACGTTTCAATAAAGGATCATTTGACAGCCCCCTTAAAGAATAATAAAATAAACTGGCCTTCAAATTAAAAAGAATTAAAAATCTCTGTTCTACAAAAGACACTGTCAAGAGAATGAAAAGATAAGCCATAAACTAGAAGAAAATATTTGCAAAAGACACATCTGAAAAAGGACTGCTATTCAAAACCTACAAGGAACTCTTGAACCTTAATAACAAGAAAGCAAAGAACTTGGGTGGTGCCTGTGGCTCAGTGAGTAGGGTGCCGGCCCCATATACTGAGGATGGTGGGTTCAAAATGACCCCGGCCAAACTGCCATAAAAAATAGCTGTGCGTTGAGGCTGGTGCCTACAGTCCCAGCTATTTGGGAAGCTGAGACAAGAGAATCGCCTAAGCCGAAGAGCTGGAGGTTGCTGTCACTCTACCCAGGGTGACAAAGTAAGATTTTGTCTCTTAAAAAAATAAAACAAACAACTCAGAGAAAATGGGTCAAAGACCTGAAGTGATACCTCACCAAAGAAGACACACAGATGCAAAATAAGAACGTGAAAACACAGTCCACATCATTTGTAATCTGGGAAATACAAATTAAAACAACAATAAGACAGCACTACACACCTATTATAATAGGAAGGCCAAAATCCAGGCACTAGAATTCTCAGAGATTGCTGCTGGAAAGGTAAAATTGTGCAACCACTGTGGAAAGCAGGTAGTTTCTGAAAAAGTTAAATATGCACCACCACATGACCCAGTCATTCTACTATTATACACCAAGGGGAAATGAAAACGTATATCAAAAAAGTACTTGTACACAAATAAAAAATGTTTATAACAACTTTGTAATAGCCCCACATTGGAAACAACCAAAGTATTTATCAATAGTTGGGTATATAAGTAAATTGGTATATTCATACATTATATAACTATTCAGCAATAAAAAGTATTACTATATACACAAAACATGAAGGAATCTTAGGATAATATTTTTAAATGAAAGATATCAGACATAAAGGAGTACATACACTATTATTTAATTTATCTAAGATTGTAGAAAATATCTACTAATTTGTAGTGACAAAAGCAGATCAACAGTTGTTTAGGGCTGAAGGGAAAAGTGAAGTGTTGGGAGTTGGAGTAGGGGAGAGAAACTGCAGAAGACACAAGGAACTTTGCGGCGGGGTAAATAAATAACTTTTAAAAATCTATTTGTGTTACTGGATTCACAGGTGAGTATGTGTGTTGAAACTTATCTACATTGTAGATTTTAAATATGCGCAACTTATGGTACAGCATTATAAACTTTATGTTTGATCAATCTCTTTAAAACTTTTTTTTATTAAATCATAACTGCATACATTAATGCAATTATGGGATACAATATGCTGATTTTATATACAATTTGGAACGCTTACATCAAACTGGTTAACATAGCCTTCACCTCACTTAATTACTGTGTTAAGACATTTATACTATATGCTTAATAGATTTGACATGTACCCTTGCAATATGCCCCATAGGTGTGGTCGCACCATTTACCCTCCCTCCATCCAACTCCCTTCCCCCTCCTCTGCTCTCCTTCACCCTGCGCTATAGCTGTGCGTTTTTTTTTTGTTGTTGTTTGTTTGTTTGTTTTTTGAGACAGAACCTCAAGTTGTCACCTGGGTAGAGTGCTGTGGCACCACAGCTCACAGCAACCTCCAACTCCTGGGCTCAAGTGAGTCTCCGGCCTCCACCTCCCAAATAGCTGGGACCACAGGCGCCCGCCACAACGCCTGGCTATTTTTTTTTTGCAGCTGTCATTGTTGTTTGGTGGGCCCTGGCTGGATTCAAACCAACCACCTTAGGTTTATGTGGCTGGTGCCTTAGCCACCTGAGCCACAGGTGCTGAGCCTATAGCTCTGTTTTATCTTTCATATGAAAGTGTGGGTGATTATAAGTTGGTTTCATAATAGTACTGAGTACATTGGATACTTTTTTTCCATTCTTGAGATACTTTACTAAGAAGAATCTTTTCTAGCTCCCTACATGTTATGTTTGGTCAGTCTCATCAGCTTTATACCTTCCAAAAAGTTCCTTGAAATGTCTGGTCTGTTCATAGCATCCTTCCTGGCTTCCATTTTAAACTCGAAGCCAAATGGTAGTTTTTACATTCACTAAGCCATAGATATATCCCAGTGTAGGATTCTCCTCTGGAAATTAAATTCGTCACCTAACTTAGCTGGGGAAGATGGGAAGGTAAACACTTATTTGTAAATGTATCAATTTTTTTTTTTTTTTTGAGACAGAGCCTCAAGCTGTCCCTCTAGGTGGAGTGCTGTGGCATCACAGCTCACAGCAACCTCCAACTCCTGGGCTCAAGTGAGTCACCTGCCTCCGCCTCCCAAGTAGCTGGGACCACAGGTGCCCACCACAATGCCTGGCTATTTTTTGGTTGCAGCCATCATTGTTGTTTGGTGGGCACAGGCTGGATTCAAACCCGCCACCTTAGGTGTATGTGGCTGGCGCCTTAGCCACTTGAGCCATGGGTGCCAAGCCTAAATATATTAATATTAAAAGAATAAAAAGCTCTAAGCTCCTAGCACTGGGTTTTTGAGCTGTTACGTGATTTCTACATCTTTATTTACCTTCCTAGTTTGTTTTGGGAACTATCTCTCTGCTGCCTCAGGAGGATGCTACAGTGCCGAGCAGTGAGCAGCAGCCTCCCATCCTAGGGTTACTGTGCTCATTTACTCCCTTGTAACATCCAGTCCTGTGAACACTACCATCTTCTCATGAATAAGCATTCTCTTTTATAGGGCTATATGGGGATACAATGCTGAATCACTATGTGCCACACATATCAGGCCTTATACTTGAATACTCATGGTGTTCTACTGAGGTGGTCCTCAGGCTGTTTCCATTTCTGAAACCTCACTCTTTTTATAAGGCGATTTTGATTCATTCCTTCAGTTTGGCTGGGTGGTTAAAACTGGAGGAGAGGAAAGGTAAATAGATCTTCATGGCATTTGAAAGAATGTCTTTGGAAGGTCCTCAGTGATGAGATGGGGGTTACAACTTTGATAGCATTCTAAGATGGGTGCTCACACATCCTACCTGATGGTCTCTTAGATGTCTCCACTTACAATGATACAACTCCAGGTTTTCTGCTTCTGGGATGGTAGTTGGTTGTGGACTGAATATTGGAACATCACGCATGGCAACAGCAGCATGAGTGTATGTGGGTAAGTGAGAAGAACTGTGAATTTGTGCTAAGCATCCTCGATAAAATTAGCACAAGCAGGACAGAATGAGAGGGAGGACTATTTTTTCATTTTAGTTATGTTTAGTCTGAGGGAGTGGAGTCTTTTAGAGATTCCTAATAGGCAGCTGTGAATGTGGGACTTGAGTATGGGAAAGAGAGCAGGGGCCAACTTGATCTGCCACTGTTTTGAGCTTTGTGATCAGTAAAACATAATTGAATAAGATGTTTATGATGACAGTGTGGTTATACAAAGAGGAGAATAAGAAGCTCAGAACTACAGCTTGAGGTATTTGTAGAACAAAAGATTAGAAAGAAATATTCACCAATAGAGGATTCATTAAACAATCACAGTACATTCACACAATGCAATATTATATAGAAGAGAAAAAAGGAAGGCCTTTCTGTATTTACATAGAATGATATCAGAGTTGCATTGTCATTTGAGAAAAGCAAGATGTTCTCTAGTTTCTTTTTTTTTTTTTAGACAGAGCCTCAAGCTTTCCCCCTGGGTAGAGTGCTGTGGCATCACAGCTCACAGCAACCTCCAACTCCTGGGCTCAAGCGAGTCTCCTGCCCCAGCCTCCCAAGTAGCTGGGACTACAGGCACCCCCCACAACACCCGGCTATTTTGGTTGCAGCCATCATTGTTGTTTTGGTGGGCCCAGGCTAGATTCGAATCTGCCACCTTAGGTGTATGTGGCTGGTGCCTTAGGCACTTGAGGCATAGGTGCCGAGCCTAAAAACCTGATTTTTTTTTTTTAAAAATCAATAATCCAAAGGATACTATCGCAAAAATTGTTAGCTAAATATGTTGGGGAACTTAATGCAAAGTTTAAATGATTATGAAACAATATCCCCCAAATACATTATTCAGTACTTGTTCATTTCTTTATTATTTCAGTTTTGCCTATTGACCATGTTGATGGTACTTTGGGCTTCCTGGGAGACACCACAACACAGCTATTCTGATGTCTCAAAACTAAGGGAAGGCATTGAAGGGAAGGGATCATTCCCTTATTTTGTACTGAGTAATGATACTTAGGACAATTTGGATTCTGTTTTTGATCAATATATTTATTTTTGCTATTATTGTTATTTCATTTTACTTGATTTATTAAGTTGGATATTAATAGAAATTTTATATCTTTCTGTCATACATATATGAAAAGGATGAATTATTGATGGAGGTAAAACATTTTAATACATTGATAAATAGAATAACTCCCAACAAACACAGACTAATTTTTAAAAAAGAGCAAAGTAAAATAAACACATGAATATTTAAAAAAAAATAATGAAAAAGAAAAAAAAGAGCAAACTAAGAATGATATAAAAGAGCATTCATTATTATTATATTTTACTTTTCTCTAGGTATTTCATTTTTTTTAAGGTTCTGTGAAGGGAATTGTGTTCTTGGTTAGCTTCTCATCTTGGCTGTTATTGGCATACAGGATGGCTACTGATTGGTGGGTATCGATTTTATATCCTGAGACATTACTGTATTTTTTTTTTATCACTTCCAGGAGTCTTGGGGTTAAGTCTTTGGTGTTCTCTAAGTATAAGATCATATTGTCAGAGAGTTTGACCTCCTCTGCTCCCATTTGGATGCCCTTTATTACCTTCTCTTGCCTGATTGTATTGGCTAGAACTTCCAGAACTATGTTGAATGATAGTGGTAATAGAAGAACTTGTCTAGTTCCAGTTCTGAGTGGAAAAGTTTTCAATTTTATTCCATTTCTATATAATATTGGCTGTAGGTTTGTTGTGGATGGCTTTGATCAATTTAAGAAATGTGCTACCTCATGCTTACGTGGATGGAACTGGAACATATTCTTCTCAGCAAAGTATCTCAAGAATGGAAGAAAAAGTATCCAATGTATTCAGCCCTACTATGAAACTAGTTTATAGCTTTCATATGAAATCTATAGTCCAATTATAGCCCAAGAATATGGGGACAGGTGGGGGGGATGGGTGGTGGGCGAGTGATTGTTGGGACCACACCTATGGGCCTTCTCACAAGGGTACATGTGAATCTTTCTAAATGCAGAATATAAATGTCTTAACACAATAACTAGGAAAATGCCATGAAGGCTATGTTTGGTGAAAATATTTCAAATATTTCAAATTGTATATAAAACCAGCCTCCTGTACCCCATGACTGCATTAATGTACACAGCTATGATTTAATAAAAAAGAAAAAAAGAAAAAAAAAGAAATGTGCCACCTATACCTATATTCTTCAGAGTTCTAATTAGAAAAAGGATAGTGATAGATAATTAGAAAACATAGTGCTGGAATGCTTTTTCTGTATCTATTGAGAGGATCATATATTAACCCCCAGACTCAATTCACGCACCACTCTGAGAGTCCGAACATTGCTGCAAAGGCACAAGGAATTTTATTCATTCCAACCACGTCTGTCCTAAACTGACAGGTACGGGGTGGTTGTGTTTAGGGTTGATTGGCTCAGGGATGAGTCTTCTTTGTCTCAGGTGAGCAAATGAGAAGGAAGGGATAAAGGTCGCAAGTGGGGTGAGTGCAGAGTAGAGTGGCGAGTGCAAAAAGGGAAGGGGTCAGGATGTGAGCTGAGTGCACAAGGGGGCTAGTGGGACAAAGGGGAGGGGGTCAGGATGTGGGCTGTAACACCTAGGTATGATAAAGTCCTTGGTATGCAGCGGCCTATTGTTCTGAATAAACAGCAAAAGGAGGTAGTTTGACTTGTGACTTGAGTTAGTTTGGCTCCCACAGTGTGAAAGCAATTGGCTTTCAGTACAAACCATACTTCAAGTACCCATACATCTATTCTGTTTTTAAGATGGTATTCAGTAAATTACATGAGATAGTCAATACTCTATTACAAAATAGGCTTTGTGTTAGATGATTTTGCCCAACTTAAGGCTAATACAATTGTCAAGCACATCTAAAGTAGCTCAGACTAAGCTATGATGTTTCACAAATTAGGTGTATAAAATGCATTTTTGATTTATTTATAATATTTTCTTTCTTTTTTTTTTTTATTTGAGACAAAGCCTCAAGCTGTCCCCCTGGGTAGAGTGGTGTGGCATCACAGCTCACAGCAACCTCCAACTCCTAGGCTCAAGCGAGTCTCCTGCCTCAGCCTCCCAAGTAGCTGGGACCACAGGCGCCTGCCACAAGGCCCACCTATTTTTTGGTTGCAGCTGTCATTGTTGTTTGGCCGGCGGGGCTGGATTTGAACCCATCACCTTAGGTGTATGTGGCTGGGACCTTAGCCGCTTGAGCCACAGGCGCCAAGCCAATATTTTCAATTTACAATGGGTTTACATTATTTCATTATAAGTTAAGGAGCATCTGTAATTATAATTTTAAATAGAAACCTTAAATTTTAGAAATGTAACTTTCCAGTGAATCAAAATTAAGTGACTATAAATGAAATTTAAATTTGTTTTGGGCTTGGCACCTGTGACTCAAGTGGCTAAGGTGCCAGCCGCATACACCTGAGCTGGCAGGTTAGAATCCAGCCTGGGCCCATCAAACAACAGTGACAGCTGCAACCAAAAAATAGCTGCGCGTTGTGGCAGGCACCTGTAGTCCCAGCTACTTGGGAGATGGAGGCAGGAAAACCCTTAAGCCCAGGAGTTGGAGGTTACTGTGAGCTGTAATGCCATAGCACTCTACCCAGGGCAATAGCTTGAGGCTCTGTCTCAAAAAAAAAAAAAATTGTTTTGCTTTTTACTTGCTCCTAAAATTCTGGGTCACAGTTGCTGCTAATAGTAGATACTAATAAGAATAATCTGAATGAATGTATCTTACAAAAGGAAACTGTATAGTCAATATAGTGAAAAACAGTGGAATATTCTTTTTGAAAAACATAAAAAAGATCAACTGGGCTTCATCCCAGAGATATAAGGATTGTTCAACATATGCAAATCTATAAAGGTAATCTACCACATAAATGGATACAAAAACAAAGACCATATGGTTTTCATATGTGCCAACAACAGTCAAGCTGAGACTCAAATAAAAGATGTAGTGACTTCATCAGTAGCAACAAAGACAATAAAATACCAAGTAACATAATTAACTAAGGAAGTAAAAACCTCCATAAGGAAAACTATGAAACACTGAGGAAAGATATTACAGAGGATGTGAACAAATGGAAAAACATACCATGCTCATGGATCCATACAACCAACATTGTTGAAATGGTTATACTACTCAAAATGATTTACAGATTCTAATCAATCATCATTAAAATACCAGTGCTGGCTCAGTGCCTGTAACTCAGTGGTTAGGGCGCTGGCCTCATACACTGGGGCTGGCTGGTTCAAATCCGGCCTGGCCTGCTAAACAACAATGACAACTGCAAAAAAAAAAAGGGTGGCTCCGTAGCTCAAAGGAGTGGGACGCTGGCCTCATATGCCAGCGTTGGTGGGTAAAACCCCAGCCCTGGCGAAAAACTCAAAAAAAAAAAAAAAAAAAAAAAAGCTAGGCATTGGGGCAGGCACCTCCACTTGGGAGGCTGAGGCAACAGAATCACTTAAGCCTACGAATTTGAGGTTACTGTGAGCTGTGACATCACAGTACTCTACCAAAGGGGACATAGTGAGACTCTGTCTCAAAAAAAAAAAAAAAATGCCATTTTTCACAGATCTAGAAAAAATAGTTCTATGGTTTGTATGGAACCAGAAAAGACCCCAAATACCCAATGCAACCTTATATAATGAGAACAAAGCAGACTTCAAGCTAAATCATCTTCATATTCCCATCTGATTTTTGACAAAGTAGATAAAAATATACACTGGGGAAAGGAATCCCTATTCAATAAATAGTGCTTGGAAAACTGGATCGCCACATGTAAATGACTGAAACAGGATCCACACCTTTCACCACTCACAAAAAATTATTCATGATGGATAAAGACTTAAGTCTAACACATGAAACTATACTAAGAATCTCAGAAGAAATGTTGGAAAAACCCTTACAGATATTAGCTTTGGGAAAGATTTCATGGAGAAGACCCCAAAAGCAATAACAGCAACAATAAAAATAAACAAGTGTGACTTGATCAAGTTTAAAGCTCTGCACAGCCAAGGACACCATAAATACAGTACATGGACAGCCCACAGAATGGGAAAAAATATTTGCATGCTATACATCCAGTAAAGGGCTGATGCCAGAATCTACAAAGAACTCAAGCAAATCAGAGTGAAAAAAATTTAAAAAAAGTGGACAAAAGACATGAACAGGAACTTTTCAAAGGAAGATACAGTATAATGCACAACAAACGTGGGGAAAAATGCTCAACATCTCTAACCATTAAGGAAATGCAAATCAAAACCACAATGAGGTATTACCTAACTCCAGTGAGACTGGGTCTCATCAAAAAGTCCCAGAAGTTCTGGTGTTAATGCAGAGAGAAAGGAACACTTACACACTTTTGGTGGAATTGCAAACTAGTACAACCTCTATGGAAAGTTGTATGGAGATACCTCATAAAATTTAAGGTAGACCTACCATTTGATCCAGCAATCCCACTGCTGGGTATAAATGCAAAGGGCAAAAGGTCAATTTACAAAATGGGCACTTGAATGTTTATAGCAGTACAATTTATAATTGTATGGTTGTGGAAACAACCCAAGTGCCCACCAATTCATGCATAGATTAATAAAATGTAGTATATGTGAACTATGGTGTACTACTCAGCCATAAAAACAATGGCGATTTAGTATCTTTTATGACAACCTGGATAGAGCTGCAGACTATTCTTCCAAGTAAAATATCATAAGAATGGAGAAACAAACACAAGTACTCAATATCAAATTGGAACTGACCAATCAACACATATGGAAGTAAATCTCAAAGAAAATTAAGCTGTGGGGAGGGAGGAGAAGGGATTGGGTAAATTCACACACTATCTGGGTTAAGAGTATACTTTATAACTCTGAAACTATAAAAAGCAAAGTATACAAACAAAATGTATCTACCCCCTAATATTCTGAAATAAAATAGGTACATAAAACCATAGTGAGGTACTTTTACCTACCTATAAAAATAGTTCAATTAAAAAAAGTGATCATGTCAAGTGTTGGAAAGAGGAACTTGAACACTTATGTTCTGGTGAGAAAGCAAAATAGTAGAATACTTTGGAGTATGGTTTAATAGTTTTCTAAAATCCTTATCGTATCCCTTTTATATATTTTTTAACTTTTAAAGGAATTTATTAACATTTTAAATTTCAGGTTAATATGAGGGTATTAAATTAAAAAGACTGATCAAGTTAAGTGTTGGAAAGGAGCTTAAACTCTCATATACTTCTGATGGGAGTGCAAAATAATATAGGATACTTTGGTGTATGGCTTAGTAGATCCCTAAAATGCTTATCATATACTTTTTTTATGATCCAACTATTCCACTACTACATACTAATCCAAGAGAAGGGAAAGCAAGACACAACAGAAGCTATGCATACTGTGTGGGTCAAATTGTAGAAAAGTTAGAAAATGTAGTTATCTGTAGTGCTGGAAAATAGAGCTTGCCTGGAGCTAGGGCATGAAGGTGTTGGAAGGTAGGAATTAAATTGAAACTTTATGCGGCTGACAGATATGTTTGCAGTCTTGAGTGTGATGTTGATTTTCACAGGTTCATTACATATCAAAACCTACCAAATATTACACTTAAATATTGGCAGCTCTTTGTAATCCAAATACAGGATGTCCATAAAGTTCATGTGCAATAAAATTGCAAGAGCCGCTGGGCAAACTGGCTGGCAACCTGTAGAAGACTGAAACTGGACCCACACCTTTCACCATTAACTAAGTTAGACTCTCAATGGATTAAAGATTTAAACTTAAGACATGAAACCATAAA
>CAUYQV010158049.1:0-10693 GCA_963574575.1 Galagoides demidoff | reverse complement strand
TCCAGGGTCAACTCTTCATTTTAAGATCTTTAATTACATCAGCAAAGTCCCTTTCGCCACACAAGGTAGCATAGTCACAGGCTCCAGGGACTGTGATAAGGACATCTTTGAGGAGCCTTTACTCTGCTTACCAAACTCTTTTTCAGTGGCCTTTGCCTCATGACCCCCACACAGACCTTAGAGGGAAGTGAACCATTTTTTTATCTCCTTGGGCAGAATTTATGACCAATGGGCAGAGAGGAGCCTTGCTTTCCAGCTGTTTCCCTTGGGGCCCTGTGCTCGACTGGAGTGGGTGCTGAGGGTTCAGACTGTTGCTAGGTTCTAGCCAGATGTGTGGCAGGTGTGTGAGGTACATCTGGGGTTTATGTTACTGAGTGTCTATATGGTACTGTTAGGTAATTATTTACATATGAGCAGGGCAGATGTGATTAGACTATTCTGTGAGCGAGGTTGATGAAGACTACGGCTGGGCTATTTTGGAAAGACAATTGATCAACACCCAGGGACTTCTCAAAGAATAGTCCTGGCTGGGCATGGTGGCTCATACCTATAATCCTAGCATTCTAGGAGGCCAACATCATGGATTGCCTAAGCTCAGGAGCTTGAGACCAGCCTGGGGAGGAGTGAGACCCCAACTCTACTAAAAATAGAAAACTAGCAGGGCATTGTGGCAGGTGCCTGTAGTCTCTGCTCCTTGAGGAAAGAGGATTGCTTGAGGCCAAGATTTTGAGGTTGCTGTGAGCTATGGTGCCATAGTACACTACTCAGGGTCAGGGTGACAGAGTGAGACTCTGTCTCAAAAAAAATAATAATGCTCAGTGGGGTTGATCAGTACTCTAAGGACTTTCCAAAGAGCAGTGTGTGACAGGGTTAGTCAAGAGCCTAGCCAGACCAGTCAGAAAGCAAGCGAAAAAGTACAGGAATTTCCAGGGAGCAGGCAGTACTTCCTCAAAACTGTGTTTTAAATCCAAAAGCTGCGTTTTCTTCAGACCCTGCTGTCACTAGGACAGGGCTAATAAGATCTCTTTCTAGCTAAACTTGTACATGTTCCATCAATTATTTTGGCTACAACCTCATAACGCCTTGCTTCTCCAACATTTTGTTTGACAAGCCAGCGAGGAAGAAGTATGTTTCACTGCCTTTAATTGGCCAGGTAACTGAGACCCCCGTCTTCTGAGGTCCCTGCAGGTTTGGGATGGATTTGCCTACTTCGCCCTTTACACCTGGGCTTGACTTCATCTCTCACTCTGATTAGTGATGGAGGGAGAGGGGAACAGCATGCTTTGGCTCACTGGGGAAGAGGGGCCACCTGAGGCGTTTGTGCCAGGAGCAGGGATTTGTTACCATCCTGGCTAGCTACCTGCCAAGTGATGGGAACATTGTTCATACACCTCCTCTGTCAATGTGAGGTCCCTTTCTCCTCACCATTCCAGCTATTATACATAGCAGAGAGGTACCCCTAGAAAATGTCTCCATTGGGGACCATTATCTCTGTTCTTAAGACTCCCGAGGATAGTTGATCATGTTGGGTAAGGAATCCCTGTTTTTTGAGGCAAGTAGCAGCATTGGCTGTGTGCAGACCTATTTCCAGGCAGACCTATTTCCTCAGTCCAGGCTGAGTTGGACTTGACAAGGACCCACTACTACCACCTGGACACTTGTGTCCCTGGGCTCAGCCAGAGTAGCCAGCTTTCTCCCAACTAAAGGGGAAAAGTGGGGTTGAAGGGCCCCAAAGCTTGCCACAGAGGATGGGACATTTAAGCCAGAAGGGACATTTAATCCCTCTCCTTTCTAGATTTACTACTGAGACAGTAGTGGGTGACACCACTTTGCCCCAGCCCAACTCCTCAATCTTTTCCTTTCTGTTTTTCCACTTCTTTCATTTTTCCCAGCTCTGGTCAATTCTCTTTTGCCGAGAGTCCCGTTAGAGGACAGTTTTGTGGCTTCGGGACAACCCCTCAAACACCTGCATCAGAGGTACCATTTGGTTTATTGGTAACAGACTGACTGCTTTTGGAGAGGTCTGAAAGAGATGGCAGTCGCTGCCCTAGGATTCTGGGCTCTCTCACCTCTCCCTTCTTCTTTGCAGATGGGCAGCCAGCCGACCCAGCCACCAACTGCACATTGGGATGCATTCTTTTTTTTTTTTTTTGGCCAGGGCCGGGTTTGAACCTGCTAGTCAAGCATATGGGGCCAGCACCCTACTCCTTTGAGCCACAGGCGCTGCCCTGGGATGCATTCTTACTAGTGGGAAATATTTTGATCCACAGACACTTAAGAAGTATCACCTGATTTTCTGTTGTAATGTAGCCTGGCTACAATATAAATTAGACCAGGTTCTAGCCAGATGGCCTCAACAGTGGCCACTTACTGAAACCTTAAATTATAATGCATTGACTGTCTTGGACAGTTTGGTAAACATCTAGGCAAAATGTTAGAGATTCCATTATGTTCACACAAGCTCTGTCATCAAAAGGCTAAACCTTTAATGGGGCTTTCTCCACCTTCCTGCCTTTCTACGGCCCTTTCACCCCATACTTGAACCTCTTCTGCCATGCCCTGGGCCACTGTGGTTGCAACTGAAAGGTACCAAGGTTCTGCCCCGATTGATGCCACCAGTGGAGAGTTGGACTAGCATTTATCTGCAAATCCTTCTTTTGAGTTAAAACAAATAAATATTGAGTTAAAGCAAATTTAAAACAATTTGGGCTTCTATACAGATGACCCCACTGATATATAGAGGCTTTTCAATACCTTTGCCTGGCATATGATCTTACCTGGAAAGATCTCCAAATAATATTTGGCCAACTTCTAACTGGTCTGGAGAAGGAAAAAATCCTGAAGGAGGCTCAAAAATTTGCAGATGGGCTTCATCTTTCCAGTAATAAGTACCCCAAAGGAGATACAGCTGTGCTGGCTGCATATCCTAATTGGGCCAATAATGACTAATCTCAATGGTAGAAACAAGACCATTATGTGTTATGTGTAAAATCTGGCCTCCACATGGGCAGACGGAAAGTTATTAATTATGGGGCAGTAGCCGGTATCATTCATCCCTTAGAAGAAAACCCTGTTAGCGTTTCTTTAGCATCTCAAAGGCCCTCTAACTAAACATACTGCATTAGAGCTTAAAAGTTAATGACGGTAAGGTTTTCCTAAAAGACAAATGCTTAACTCAGTCAGCTCAGATATTGGGAAAAAACTCCAAAAACTTTTATCTTAAGACCTTCAGGAAACTTTAGAGAAACTTCTGGTGGTTGCAAATATTGTTTATTAAAATAGAGTTCAGGAATGTGAGGCCAGGATTCAGGAGGGGAAACAGAGGTAGTAGAAAAGACATGCCCGACTGTACCAAGGACATCTAGGTTCACTTCTGGCAATCTTAAATGTCATATCTGCTGTAAGCCAGGGCATTTTGCAAAACATTGCCTGAACTGCAGTCACTCTTTGAAACTCCTTATTAAAAATGCAGTATAATGGGATATTGGGCGGCTCTTTACTCCACTGGCCGGGGAGCTGATGGAACAGGGGAAGCATTGCTCTCTTTGGAGTCCCTGATTGCCCTTGCATGAAGAGGCCCAGTTCAGTCTGCCCAGGCTGCAAAAATTATTATCACTAGACATGAACCTTGGGTGCATATGGACACTGGTTAGCTTACTCTGTCCTCAGTTCTTACTTTGACCCCTTGCCTCTAAAACCTGTACTATTTGGAGGGTTATGGGTGGGTCAGCCACTCATTAAGAAATTCATACCCCTATTACTATGTCTAATTTATAATTATCCTTCTACTCCTGTGTTTTTGGCAGTGCCTGAATGCCCTGTTCCATTACTTGGGGGAGACATCCTTTGTCACATGAGCACTAAGATACTCCTGGGGTTTCCTGACCCACTGACATGTACTTTCTTCTACACAACCACAAATTCCATTCTTTTGTCACAAAATGCTAATTTCTATTTCCAAATTAATCTGACAGTTTGAAATCAGGGAATCCCTGGCCAGGTCTTAAGAGCCTGACCAGTGATTATCAAATTAGAAGTCCATACTACATTCCCACAGTGAAAACACTCTGTGATAGAAACAGAAACTCGAAAAGGACTAAAACCTCTAATTGATAATTAAAAAAAAAGTAGCCTCCTGGTAGTAACTCAGTTACCCTATAATACTCCTATCTCGGTGGGGGATGGAGGGGTGGGTGGGTGCGGGGGATGTCTCTTATCACATCATTCAAGCATCTAAGACCAAGACCTTTACATTATTAAGGAGGCTGAGGCTATAATTCCACTCTACCCAGAGATCCCTAATACTTATACCCTAACTGGGACACATACTTCTACCAGCATCCTGGTATACTGTATTAGAGCTCAAAGATGGCTTTTCCTCATCAAGTAATTCACACCCCTCTGGCCCTGGGGAGCCAATTCTTGTTTGCATTGAGTGGACCAGCCCAGGAGAGAGAGCTCAACAACTGACTTGAACTCCCTCAGGGATTTAGGGATAGTCCTGCCTTTTAGGTCAAGCCCTGGCCCAAGATTTAACCCATTGGATTTATAAGGCTTGGGAGCCCTGCTACAATATGTAGAAGATCTCCTTTTTTGTGCAGATTTTGCTTTAAATTTCCTTGAGGAAAAGGGATATAGAGTGTCCAAAGGTAAAGTTCAAATAGTGAGTCAATCAGTTACTTATTTAGGATTCATTCTCACTCCAGGACAGAGAAGTTTGTCCTCCAACAGTGTACTGGTCATTCTCAACTTATGCCAACCACTCGAAAGCAGTGGTGGGCTTTTTAACAATTAGCAGGATATTGCCAAATATGGATACACAATTTCCATGTCATAGCTCGACCCCTCTATGACTCTCTATAGGGAACAGATGCCTCTATTCCTCTAACTTGGACCTCCAAACAGGAAAAAGCACTGAGCCAACTGAAAGGCCTTTTAACATCCTCCCTGGCACTGAGACTCCCGAAACCCACTAAGCTCTTCCATCTGTGTGCTTCTGAATGTGCCGGAATGGTCTCAAGGGGTACTTACCCAGTGATTGGGTCCAGCCAGTCAACCTGTTGACTTGGTTGCTAAGGGGTGGCCCTCCTATTTCTGTGCTATTGCAGTAGCAACTTTACCTTTGGAAGAATCATTAAAACTCACTTTGGAAGCATCTTACACACCCACATCAAATTTCTTTCCTCCAGTCTCCTACCACTCAATAGCTGTCGGATGACTGACTCTTGAGATTCTCAGCTGCCCTTTTGGATAACCCTGATGTTTCTGTGGCCCCCCCTTGAAATCCAGACACGTTACTCCCCCAACCAGTGGTTAAATTCCACACTTGTTGAGATACCTTAGTCTTTGTTCTTCCCCATGACAAGACCTCTTAGACACTTTCCACTGGAAAACTCCAATTTGGCTTGGTATATAGAAGGCAGCAGGTTTGTCCTGGATGGGACCAGAAAACTGGCTATGCCATTGTGTCCCTCCACAAAACTGTCAAGGTTAAAATTCCTCCTGGCATTTCAGCTCAACTGGCGGAAGTCATAGCCTTAACCAGAGCCTTATGACTTTTAACAGGAAAAGTGGCCAATACTTACATGACATTTTGGTCTTATATGGTCATGCAACCATGTGGAGAGAACCAGGTTACCTCACTTGTCAAAGTACCCCCCCCTCATCAAATATAGTCTTCAAATCTGACAGCTAATTGAGGCCATCTTTGCGCCAAAGAAAATAGCAGTAATCCATCATAAGGGACATCAAAAGCAATTGGATCATATTTCCAAGGGCAATTATCTAGCTGATCAGGCAGCCAAAAATGGTGCAAGGGGAGAAACCAATCAGGCTAACATTCTATCCCTTTTTGCTTCACTGCAGCTACCTACTCCTACATATACACTCATAGAAAGAGCGTGGGCAGATGAACAGGGACTACAATTACAACCTACAGGGTGGTATTCAAAGGATAATCATTTATTTCTCCCTGGAAACCTGTGGTGGAAGGTTTTCAAGGCCTTACATGACTCTACATATAGGGACAACTACTCTACTCCCCAACTGGGGCATCAGTTTCATAAGACACTGGGCCAGATAATTAAATCTTATCCTCTAGGTTTGACCAATAATTCCGAGGGTGGGGAGTTAAACCCCCTCTGGTCCAACCTATGTAGTTACAGGGAACCTATCTGGGGGAGGACTGGCAACTTGATTTTATTCAAATGCCTTCCTATAGGGGATTCAAATATTCGTTGGTATTTATAGATATGTTTATAGGATGGATAGAAGCCTTTCAAACCAGAAGACTAAAGTCATTAAGGCATTGTTAAATGAGATTATTCCTCATTTTAGCTTACCCAAACCCCTTAAAGTTAATAATGGACTATCATTTCCTCCTGCCATTACACAGGGCACCTCCAAGGTTTTGGTCATTACTTACCACCTCTGTTATTCTTGGAGACCTCAGTCTTTGGGCAAAATAGAACAAGCAAATTGGTACCTACAACAAACTATTAGGAAATTGACTCAGGAAACTTCCCAGCCCTGGCTCCAAGTTTTACCTGTTGCTTTATTAAAGACCAGGAGTGCATCCAAGCAGACGTCGACTTTCAGCCCTTTTGAAATTTTGCACAGGTACCCTTTCTCCAATTAGATTCTCTAATAGATCCTGAATCCCTAACTTTTTGTCAATATATTACTTCTCTCCATATATCCCAACAGGCTATTTCTGAATTGGAGTTCCTAGATTGACTGTGATAGAAATTCAATCCCTTTTTCCTCCATGCACTCGGGTTCTTATAAGAACTCATAAAAATAATAACCCCCAATCTCAGTTACAGACAACATGGGGGGAGCCCTTTCTCGTATTAATGTCTACTCCCATAGCCTTCAGGGTACCTGGCATCCCCAGCTGGATTCATCACTCTTGAGTAAAGCGTTGGACCTCACTTCTCTTCATGGTGAAGACCACAATTGAGACCCCCCCCCCCAATTCCTGTGAACCCTTAGAAGACTTCAAACCTCTATTCAAACAGCAGCCAGATTAAGTCACCATACTTGCCCTTCTCTTATATACTTCCCCCTTAACTTTTGGCTTATATCATCCTTTGGTCCCCATTATTGAGCAGGTGGCCAATTTATTCATACGTCTTAGTGGATGTGTCCTAAGGGTCATTGAACAAGTGAGGGACTCCTTTTCTTTGCCCTCCCACCCATTGTGTACAGATCAGACCTCACTGTCCCAGATACAGACTCAATCTGGCATGCAGACTAGTTATAATCTCACAGGATGTATCTGGCTGAAATAATTATGGGCTGGACACAAGCAGTCTCATTTATAGAGATCACACTGGTCCCTCCTTCCTTGTAGGAGACTCTAACTCTATAGGGGGACAACCTTACATCTGTTTCAAACACGTTCAGTGCGTTATCCAATCCATGTTTTGGGTACTCTTTTTTTTTTTTTTTTTTTGAGACAGAGCCTCAAGCTATCCCCCTGGATAGAGTGCCATGGCATCACAGCTCACAGCAACCTCCAACTCCTGGGTTCAAGCGAGTCTCCTGCCTCAGCCTCCTTAGTAGCTGGGACCACAGGCGCCCGCCACAACGCCCGGCCATTTTTTGGTTGCAGCCATCGTTGTTTGGTGGGCCCGGCCTGGGGATTCAAACCCGCCACCTTAGGTGTATGTGGCTGGCGCCTTAGCCGTTTTGGGTACTCTTAATAAATATTTATGTAAAACCACCTTATTTTTCAGCTCTACTTCTCTCTTATGGGAAACTGATAATTCTTCAGACTACTATGGCTACTATGACTCGTCTAGGGAGGCAAAACTCAAAATGCTTCTAAAAAATATGAAGATGAACAATTTTTTCTTTTTAAATAGCTCATAGTTACAACAGCCTTTCATAGGTATAGGATGCACTACTAGGTTAGTTATTAACACGTCTAATTTAAACACAATGAAAGAAGAGGACTCTTTCAATATTACTATCTCATCTGAGAATATTATTCATTACTATTTAGAAATTTTCTTTGCCAAAGCCCCTATCACACACATACCAATACCTCACCCCACTATTCCCCTTTATGTGTAAATGGTTATATACTTTAAAGGGCAACAGGTTATAATGCCTCAAGAACTATTTTTAAATATACTGTATCCCTCAAGGATACATGACAGCTATTGATCTTACAAGCTCTGGATATTTCTTTTAATGTGGATCTAGTTGATATCAGATTATACTCTGATACTGGCACAGTGTCTGTCCCCCCAGACGCCACCATCCTGACCAAGGAGGAAATGGTGAGTAAAGTTCAAAGCCCTCATCTCAGCTCTTTTAAAAAATAGTCCCTATGCCCTAGACCAGGGGTCCTCAAAATTTTTAAACAGGGGGCCAGTTCATTGTCCCTCAGACCGTTGGAGGGCCAGACTGCGGGCCCCGGGATGAGTCGGCTGCTAAGCAGGACAGGCAGTGGCAGCAAAAATACCCAACAGGCTGGATAAATGTCCTCAGTGGGCTGCAGTTTGAGGACGCCTGCCCTAGACATAAAAGAGATTCCCTAAGGAACCAGGACCAGGGTAGTCATGTCACAGATAATCCCATATTACAGCACCCTGGAGTAGGACACTATTTTCAGAGGGTTCTTTTGGTCTGCTGGCATTCTCTTGTTAGAAATATCTATTCTTAATATTTCTATCATGGTACAGGAATCTTGGCAGGCCATAGCTAATGCTATTGACACCCAACAATGGTCCCTAAATAGCCTTGCAGATGTGGTATTCCAAAACAGAAGGACACTTGGCTTATTAACAGCTGAAATGGAAGGCACTTGTGCACTCTTCAATGAGTCCTATTGCTTTGGGGTTAATACCACTGGGTAGAAAATTTAGACATCCTTAAAAGAAATATTAAAATAATTAAAGATCTCATAAACATCCTTTTTACGACACTTTAAGTCTCCTTTTTTTAAAATTATGACTTATTTCTCTTTAAGCTCCTATTATATTACTTTTACTTTGGGATCCTTATAGTTTGAATTTTACAACAAAATTCATTTCTTCTTGTTGAGAGGCTGTCCACTTATAGATGCTGGTTACCACTGGGTGTCAACACTTACAACAAGACACCCATCCATATAAACTACTGACAACAAATTTGACTCCAACTCCACCTTCAATTCAACCCATCTACCAGCCTTTTTGGTGTTCATTCATCCCTGCCCTGACAGCGAGCTGGCTCCAGAGCCCAATACTCACACTACCCAATCAGCAGGAAGTGGCCAGAGCAATTAGCTGCCCATCTCCCAAAGAATTGGGCTCTGCAAATCAGAAGGGTGGGATATTTGGTATGTAGTTAGATACAAGCAGGGCAGTTGTGGTTAGACTCTTCTGGGAATGAGGTTGATCTAGATTGTGACTGGGCTGTTTTGGAAAGATCAATACCTAGGAACTTTCCGAAGAGTAGTAGTGCACAATGGGGTTGGTCAAGAACCTAGGTGGACCAGTCAGAAAGCAAGTGAAAAAGTACAGGGCTTTCCAAGGAGCAATTAGTACTTTCTCAAAACTGCATGTAAAATCCAAAAGCTGTGTTTTCCATAGGGCCTGCCGTCTCTAGGACAGGCCTTGGCCTGCTGGATAGGTTGTTAATAAAATTTCTTTCTAGCTAAACTCCTATTTGTTCCATCTAATTATTTCAGCAACTACCTTTAACCATCTTGCTTCCATAATAGTACTGGACACTAACCTTTCAGTTGTGGGCTTGATACTTTTGGGCACTCAGTGTCGTGACACCAGCAATCTCTTGGTTAGCAAATTAGACTCATGTAGTCACTGTTGAGTCTGAGGGCTGTTTACACCCAACCCTTTATGAACACAGGTTGTGGGTCACAGATGAGCCTAGACCAGCTGTTCTCAACCTTCCTAATGCCGTGGCCTTTAATACAGTTCCTGTAGATCATGACCCACAGGTTGAGAACTGCTGGCCTAGATGGTCACCTAGGTCATAGATGATGCCATACTCTAGTGCAGGGTCCTCAAACTATGGCTCGCGGGCCACATGCGGCCTGCCAAGGACATTTATCCAGCCCACTGGGTGTTTTTGCTGCCGCTGCCTATCCCGCTTAGCAGTTGACTCGTCCCGGGGCCCACAGTCTGGCCCTCCAACGATCTGAGGGACAGTGACCTGGCCCCCTGTTTAAAAAGTTTGAGGACCCCTGAGCTAGTGAATCCTTCAAGGCCCCTCATGAGCTAGACTTGCATTCCTAGTCCTCTCCTGTGCAGGTCTTCTTGTTTCTGCCAAAACAGACTATTCTTGTCTCTGCAAACAGATCCCCCCAAAGCTTTGAGGGCTTTATTTTTATCCTTCTTTTCCCATTTATCTGCATAGCTCTTTCTAAATCCCAACTGTCTTGCATGGTAGCCACTAGGTATATATGGCTGTTGAGTGGTTCAAACACAGCTAATCCTAATCGAAGTAAACTGAAAATGTAAAATACTGAGTCTAGAAGACTAAGTAGGAGGAAAAGAATGTGAAATATTTCATTAATGATGTTTCTATATTGAATGCATTTTTTTTTTTTTTTTTGAGACGAAGCCTCAAGCTATCCCCCTGGGTAGAGTGCCATGGCATCACAGCTCATAGCAACCTCCAACTCCTGGGCTCAAGCGAGTCTCCTGCCTCTGCCTCCCAAGTAGCTGGGACCACAGGC
>CAUYQV010158046.1:0-23382 GCA_963574575.1 Galagoides demidoff | reverse complement strand
CTGTGGTCCCAGCTACTTGGGAGGCGGAGGCAGGAGACTCGCTTGAGCCCAGGAGTTGGAGGTTGCTATGAGCTGTGATGCCATGGCACTCTACCCAGGGGAATAGCTTGAGGCTCCGTCTCAAAAAAAAAAAAAAAAAATTCCCTAAGTAATGTCAAATGAAGAAATATCCCTAAGTTTGAAACAACTTCAAATCACAGCGTAACCAAAATTTACCAACTTTTGGAACACGGGTCCCCTCTCAGTGTATGTACGTCTAAGCAGGAAGAGAACCCTAGTAAATTAGACACATCCTGACAGATGGCCACTGCCAGCAGTCTCAACACTAGCGATTTCTGAGAAAAGGTCAGAGACCTTTGTTTCAAAAGGTTTACCTTTAAACTTCAACAACAAAACCAGACATTTAGTGTTTTGAGTTATTTTTGTTTAGCTTACAACATTGCTCAAGTTCAGGGAATAAGCACCAAAAATAGAAATGGAAGAGGATGCTGACAGAACACAATGTGCTTGACCATGATGAAACAAGGGGTGCCACCTGAACGTCAAAGCTTAAGTTCTCAAGGATCAGCAAGAAGAGAACCAACATGGTTGTGTTAACATGCAAAATGTCCATTAATGGGTACCATAAAACCAAGGCAGCACCTAGTGCACTATGAAATAAGAATAGATTGAATATTCACAAACTCTGTCAAGATTAGGGTCTTAATGTGGCATTAGGTGTAAGTGGCATTACTTGTGGAAAAAAATTTTCTTTGCTAAATCAAAAGCCTACAGTACAAATATTTATATCTAGTAAGAATCAAAACAGAAAGCTAAACAATTATTAAATTAAAATACTCTACACCAACCATTTTCCACAAATGACAATTTTTGCCCTGAGTTATAGAAACTTACATGTAAATTAAATTTTTACTTTCTTAACAGAATTTGAAAAGCACCAGGGCCCATATTATTCAAAGGTCAAGGAAGCATTCTTTTATAAACAATGAAGAGTTGTTATCTTTTTTAATGAAAACACACACCTACATATCCCAGGAATACTGTGAATTCTTTTTTTTTTTTTTTGCCGTTTTTGGCAGGGGCTGGGTTTGAACCCACCACCTCCGGTATATGGGGCCGGTGCCTTACTCCTCTGAACCACAGGTGCCACCCTGTGATTTCTTAAAGGTAAAATTCACACAGAAAATTTGTACCAAGGCAAAATCCACACAGAAAACAAACCACCTTCTCTCTTATTCTCTGATGTCTTTGATCCACAGACCCCTACAAAACTCCAGGCTCATTTCAGTGTAGAAAAGCAGGCCATATAAGAAAAGAAGAAAATCATTTTTAGATATGTAATCAAATTAACACTTACTGCTGGTTCAACTTGACTTCGATCCGCAATATCTATGTGGACAATTTCAACAGTTTTCCATATGTTTGGATCTAAACCATGTACCTATAAATGACAAAGAACAAAATAAGCTAGATTATTCTTATTAGATAAAACTATTAACTTACACATAAAATCTTTACCTCAAGTCTCTCAGGGTACATTATGGGGAATTTAAAAATCCAAATTACTATTTCATTAAATTAGCTATCTGAAATCTTGAGAGATCTAGAAATCTTTTGTTACCCCTTATAGCCTCAAATAATAAGGGGGAGAGGGTTTGAAGATGCTACCAAATGGGCTCAGCACCTGTGGCTCAAGTGGCTAAGGCGCCAGCCACATACACCTAAGGTGGCGGGTTCGAATCCAGCCCGGGACCACCAAACAACAATGACGGCTGCAACCAAAAAATAGCCAGGTGTTGTGGCAGGCACCTGTGGTCCCAGCTACTTGGGAGGCTGAGGCAGGAGACTTGCTTGAGCCCAGGAGTTGGAGGTTGCTGTGAGCTGTGATGCTACGGCACTCTACCCAGGGCGACAGCTTGAGGCTCTGTCTCAAAAAAAAAAAGAAGATGCTATCAAATGAACACAAATTTGCTGATATTATTTTCTGGTAGTCCTTGGAGATGATTTAGATAATAAAATCTATGTGAACTATGTTTAACCCAAATGATACCCAACAAAATCCTTGAAACCTATAAAAACATAAGGTAACATTCTAAGTAGATTTTAAGATGCTCCATTACATCATCTAAAATCTTTCCTGAATTTAATTATCCTAAAGCTATTCGGTTTCAGTATGATGTCAACTCCTCTAGGCTTCATGCTGTTCCATCATTTATTTCTGAAACTCCATCTACAAACCAATTAAAAATTGTTTAAAAACTGCCAAAGACATGCCCACTTGAAAGCTAAAAATGGCAGATTAAATCATACACAGATTAAAACATACCAAACCATTCCATTTAGATTCCAAACTTTAGAGCCATACTATGAAAAACTACATGAAATGTCAAATGATCACTTGAAAGAAAGTCAAATACTACAAATTAAAATTCAAAAGTTGCATTAATTAGCATCCATAACATAAAAACACAGTAATACAACACCAGGAACAGAATTTACCACAGCCATTAACTTCTCTCGTGCAAAACAGTGTATCAGATGGTTTGGACAGTAGTTCTCAAGTGCAGAGTGATCAGAAAATAGACTGCTAGGCTTGGCGCCTGTGGCTCAATCGGCTAAGGCACCAGCCACGTACACCTAAGGTGGTGGGTTCGAATCCCCAGCCCGGGCCCGCCAAACAACAATGATGGCTGTAACCAAAAAATGGCCGGGTGTTGTGGCGGGCGCCTGTGGTCCTAGCTACTTGGAAGGTGGAGGCAGGAGACTCGCTTGAGCCCCGGAATTGGAGGTTGCTATGAGCTGTGATGCCATGGCACTCTACCCAGGGGGATAGCTTGAGGCTCCGGCTCAAAAAAAAAAATAAGACTGCTAGACCCTACTCGCAGAGATTCTGATTCAGCAGTTCCTGAGTGGAGCCTGAGTGTTGGCAAAGTCCACAGATAATGCTGCTCATCCAACAAGGACACTTTTGAGGACCACAGGGCCAAGGGCATCAAACCATACCAGATGCCCTCCCATGTTCCACATCAAACCTTACCAAAAGTTAATGATTACATTTGAGTTATAATTTATATTCTTGAAACTTAGAGATAAATGTTCACCAACTAATAAAGGTGTTAAGAGAGGAGCTTGTCAACATTTTTGTAAATTATTCAAACAGCCTTCTCCATTTCTCTAACATCAACTCACATTCCAGCAAAGTGGAGTGGCAGTAACAATTTTAAAGCAATTAATTCTGCTATGAAGAGTAGCTCTGGTAAATAGTTTGAGATGAAAGCAACCTAACAGGCAAAACTAATAGCTAAAATTGAGTTGGGATTATCTGTGAATTTTGTTTATCCATGTTCTCCCAGTAACACAGATAAACAAGAGTTGGTGATAAAAACAGCAACTCACCAAAATCCATTCAAGTGTCAAGGCAAGGGGACTGACTGGGAAAGCCTGTTTGGTTACTGGTTGCTTGTCTCACCTCAATTTGACACAACCTGCTTGGTACAGCCAGGTGCTAGTCCAATATAGGTGACATTACTGTGGTGACAGTAAAGTGAACTACATACAGTATTTCCATTTCTAAGGGTTTCTGCACTACAAGTGCAGAGTTGAAACTTACATTTTCTAATGTTCCCAAGTCTGGTTTGTGCCACGTTTCAATTTTAATGAAGAAATCATCTTTCATATATTCATTCTGCAGAAAACACAACAGGAAAATGACAGTGATCTTTCACTGGTTCTTTGGGTCTCATGTCCGAGGAAAGCGTTCCCAGTATAAGCATCCATGCTTTGACTCTACAAGGAGACCGATCCTCAGGTGACAAAGAATCATTAGCTACCAATTTTCACAGACTTGTGTCATGCAAACCAAGTGCTGCATGATTTTAAATAATTTAAACAATCCTACTTGCTATGCAATACAAAGGGCCTACTAAAGGAGCAGTGAGGTTTGGGGAGCCAACCTGGCATTCAAAATCAGTAGCAGAAACAAAATAAAATCAATAAGGAGATTTTGAGACAGGGTAGAGAAAGAGCCCATTAACACTGGGAATACGTGGTGGAGTTCGGGCTGAACACAGAGGAGGGAGCCATGCAGTGATAGGCAATTTTAATGAAAAAGTAAAGGACAGTTAAAAATAATATGGAAAACATAGTTTAAAAACGAAGAATAATGCGACACAAAAATAGTTTTACTCACCGTTACAACTGAAGCATAATGGAGAGGCAGGCAATAAAAGGGGAAAAATTTCAGAATATTAATTGGAGTCAAAACAATCTATCCCAATATATAACATCACAGAGACAAAATTACCAGAAAACATAGAACATTTAGTAGCTTAAATCTGCAAAACACTTTCTACGCAATGACACTATAGGATACTTTAATTTAGATTATGAGTACAAATAATATGAAAATAATGTAATTTTAAAATAAGTTAAAAAGAATGTCACAAAAGGAAAACATAATAGGTTAATTTAGGAAATGATGATAAACTGTTTCAGAAGTCTGTATATTTCTCCTCTATTAGGTGGCAATCAAAGTATACCAAAAGATACTTCAGAGTGGATGACCTTTCTTTAAGATTTCAGGATTCCTTTCATTTGCTCACCCCTGGATCCAGCACAGTCAAGCAGGGACCCCAATGTGATTGTCATCTGGGAATGAATGAACTTCTACCCTTTGTAAATGAATGAGGGAAAGAACCCAAAGCAGCCTCTCCTCTGCTATCACTCAGGCAGTAACTACCTGAGAACCTATAGAAGGCCTTGCCCATTTTAACCCTTTTCAAAGGTGTCAGCACCAGGAGTCCCTCTCCTCATCCTCAGGGTGGAGGGGTGAAATGGCTGCTGGAGACAAGCTTACTTGTTCTACAGTAGGGGTATGCATTCCAGGCTTTCTCGTGAAACACCAAGGAGCCCTCAGGAGCAATCATCCTCACAAATGCAGGAACTTTGCTGTGAGGAGAGAGATATTAAATATGTTTTCAACAATACTATCAATTCTTTCTTTGTAATTATCAAACTGCTTCAAAGAATACTGTAATTGAAGGTAACTGCTTTGACATTTAATGACCTGGTATTAAAGACTGCCACCAACAGTTTATTTCAATCCTGAAGTAATCAAGTAGAAAATTAATGTAAAAATAACAGAATGGGGCAGTGCCTCTGACTCAGTGGACAGGGCACCAGCCCCATATACTAAGGGTGGTGGGTTTGAACCCGGCCCCAGCCAGCTAAAACAGCAATGACAACTGCAACATAAAAAGAGCCTGGCATTGTGGCGAACGCCTATAATCCCAGCTACTTGGGAAGCTAAGGCAAGAGAACGGCTTAGGCCCAAGGAGGTTGCTGTGAGCTATAATGCCATGGCACTCTACCAAGGGCAACAGAGTGAGACTCTGTCATAAAAAAATAAAAAAAAACAGAATGGGTGGTGCCTGTGGCTCAAGGAGTAGGTTGCCAGCCCCATGTGCCAGAGATGGTGGTTGTTCAAATCCAGCCCTGGCCAAAAAAATAAATAAATAAAAAATAACAGAATGATTAAGAATGTTTCACCATATACTTTTTTTTTAATAGACACAATTCTTTCTTGGGGGTTTTAGATCTATTCTCATGATGTGAAATCTAGTTGAGACTACTCAACCTGCTCATCTATACAACACAGAAGTTCTCTCTCATATTTACATTACATTATACTATTTAATGCAAAAACCCTAGAATAAGGGGATATCTCTGGATAAGAACTAATAGACCCAGAGAAAATGACAAAGTGGAAGATTTATGTAGAAAATGAGAAAGCAAAGCTTATTCAAGTATAAAATTTTGTATGTGTGGACATCATTCACTGCTATACATATGGTCAGAGGAAGAGAAGGATTAAGTATATGATTCATCTTTAAGTTCACACAAATTTGTAAGATAATCAGGGACAACCCCAATCTACAAATGAGTAAAGGACATCCATAGACCTATTACAAACAGAAAACGCTACTCCTTAACAAACAAATGGAAAAATCAGTCTTATCAATCTTCAAAAAAATGTAAATGAAATCACTATTTTTACAGATTGGAGCCTACTGCAAAGAGGATAGTTTTACACATTGTCACAAGCTTTTCACACAGACTAGATTTAAATCCCAACATTTCCACTTAGCTGTGTGACCTTGGGCATTGTACTTGGAGTCTCTGAACTTACTCAAATGTGGAATAGAGTTCATATTACCTACTCTGCAGGGGTATTTGAGAAGATTAAATCACATAATGTCTGTAATATGTTTGGCACATTGCCCAGTATAATGGGAGCTCAAAAAATAGTAGTTACTGCTTCATACTAGAAGCTGACACAGAGCTGGTTACTTTCACATGCCTTTCATCACCTTAATCTTCCAACAACACTATGAAGTAAGCATTATTTCATATAACCTGCATTTACGTGGCTAAATAACTAGATGCCAAAACTATGTCCTCAAACTGCATGTCCTTAGATATATTTTCATATCTCAGCTGCTTCTATGAAAACTTTAATGCAGGACTTAAGTTCTTCAACTAGAAGAACAAACTAAGGAAAACTGGGAGCCAGAAAGGAATTCTGACATTGTAACAAGATTGAGCAGTTGGCCAGAGCGACTCCTATGTTGGATTTTATAGACTAAGCAAGGTAGATGGTTAAGGAACCCCATGCCAGCTGGAGCTATGCAGCAAAAGAAGACAAAGTGTTAACAATCCTTTCATTTACTCCGTTTAGTCACTGGACCAAATGTGAGTTAAAAATGGGTACTTAGTTTGGGGATTCCACTATTCTGAGAAATTAAATCAATGGAAAAGAAAAGCTCAAGTATTCCTACAACATGTGGCAGTACAAGTTAGAGTCCACAGAAATAAAAGAGAATTACATGTGCCCTCACATCCTTAAAAAATAATAAAAGGGCTATAATTCTTTGATAACTTATTCTTTTCAAATGGTAGGGCAATTCATACAAACTTCAGAAATATGAAATCAGGATAACCGAAAATAATAAAAGTCAAAGAATATTTAGTAGTCCACAAAATTTTTCACATTGCTAAAAAAAGAGAACCAAAATCCCTTTTAAAAGTGGGTGCAGTCTAACATGCAATGCATATGGGTAAATTTTTTTTAAGAGACAGGGTCTTGCTCTTTTGCCCAAGCTGGAGTGCAGTGGAGCGATCATAGCTCACTGCAACCTTGAATTCCTGGGCTCAAGTGACCTTTTTGTCTTAGCCTCCCCAGTGATTAGCACTGGGGTATGGGTGACCATGCCCAACTGATATTTATTTTTTGTGAAGGTGGAATCTGGCACTATGTAGGCCGGTCTCAAACTCCTAGACGCAAAAGATCCACCTGCCTCTACCTCTAAAAATGCTGGAAATACCAGTCAGCCACTGCACCCAACCCAAAATGCCAACTATCTTATTTCTCAGATATTTTTTCCGTTATGTCAATTCCAACAATTCATTTTATGTTTGAACAGTTACTGAACTCCAAACTTGGTTAGTTGTATTCAAATGTATTGGCTTTTAAAATATTTAACAAGAGAACATTAATAAAAACATCTCACCTCAAATAAATCTAAGTAACTGACTAAATTGGGGAAATGCATAAATGGAGTAAATAAAATTAAATTTCTATTCTACTTAAAAAGAGGAATTTTCACTAATGGCAACCTTAATATATTCCTAACAAGGCAGTTTAAGTGTGTCATTTATATATAATTAAAAGCATATACACCATTTTTTCCATGTTAGTTGTAACTTAGGAAGTCACTTTAGTAAAATACAGGAAATTCCTGTTTTGGAAGTTTAGAGAGCCTCAGGAAAGTCACAATTATTAACCACATTAACAAAATGGAGATAGACCTTCAAAAACAAACACAAAATGGACAGTCTTCTTATTCTCCCAAACAATTCAAGAAACGGGTTCTGTAGTGATAAGCCAATGTTCATAATGGTGCTTACTTACTTTAAGGTACGTGCATCTAAATTTCAGCTGTTTAAGCAATCACAGCATAATACTCAAGAGCATGGTGGTTCCTTAAGACTATATTGCCCAAATTAGTGCCTGTAGCACAGTGACTAGGGCGCCAGCCACATACACTGGGGCTGGCAGTTCAAACCTGGCCTAGGCCTGCCAAACAATAGTAACAACTACAACAAAAAAATAGCCAGGCATTGTGGCATGAGCCTGTAGTCCCACCTACTTGGGAGGCTGTGGCAAGAGAATAGCTTAAACCCAAGAGTTGGAGGTTGCAGTGAGCTGTGGTGCCATCACACTCTACTCAGGGCCACCTAGAGAGACTGTTCCAAAAAAAAAAAAAAAAGGCTCAGTGTCTGTAGCTCAGTATTAGGGCAGGCCACATACACCAGAGCTGGCAGGTTCGAACCCAATGTTGGCCTGCTAAACAACAATGACATCTACAACAGAAAAATAGCTGGGCACAGTGGCAAGCGCCTGTAGTCCCAGCTACTTAGAGGCTGAGGCAAGAGAATCACTTAAGCCCAAGAGTTGAAGGCTGCTGTGAGTTGTGACACCAAGGCACTCTACAAGGGCAACAGTCAGACTCTGTCTCAAAAAATAAAAGAATATATTGCCCTTCTCCCACTCTGAATACACTTTAAGAATACTTAACTTCAGGGTAAAATTCAATATGAGTTTTTATTCCATTATGTTGGGAGATTAAAATATTAAACAGTCGCAGACCAATGGAGGGGGATCAGGAAGCGATCTCACCAAAGGGGGTTTTGTACATCTATTTAAGCACGACAACAAAACCTATGAAAACCAATCGGTGGGATCATTCCTTTATCACTCACTGGCGGCAACTGTTTAAGCTCTAGCTTTAATATAACAAGTTGTGAGCCTGTTTCCAGGTAAGACAACTATGTAAGAGTAGTATAAAAAAAGAGCTTATGTGGTTTAAAAAATTCATTAATAACCAGAATGTACATTAAATATCTAATCTACAAGCATTCCTTTTTAAAAATCCTACTCCTGAGACAGATTCTACCACTGAAAATCATTCCAAACTGTACTTTCCACTTGAAATTTTAATGTTTTCCTGTAAACAACATGAGCAAAACTCCTTTTCTACCTTTCTCCTTCCTACTGTGGATGAACATCAAAATGTAGAAAAACAGAAGAATCTGAAGACCAGATTAATTTAGCACAAATAAACTAATTAATCTTTTATTTTATAATCAACTGAAACACACATTAAAAACACTCCACTCCTCTCTCTCACCCCCGTTGTTTCTTTCTTTCTCTCTCTTTCCTCTATGGTCTCTTTTTTCTTAAACATTTGCTCATGAGAATGAGCACTGCTTGCCTATGCAACTAATAGAGCTGACAGGTGAAGTCCCCAGCATGTGAGCCTAGAGGGCGTGTCATTTTATTTTTTAAAAAATTAACTGATGTCTACACAACCAGCAAGGAGTCTCATTCTATCTCCCTGGGAAGAGTACTGTGATGTCATCATACCTCACAGCAACCTCAAATGCTTGTGCTCCAGAGATCCTCTTGCCTTAGCTTCCCAAGGAGCTGGGATTACTTGGGACGGCAGTCTTGCTCTTGCTCAGCCTGGTAGTCTCTGGTCTCTTAAACTCCTCAGCTCAAGGAATCCACCCCCCTCGACTTCCCAGAATGCTACAGTCAAGAGCCTCTGCACCCAGCCTTATAACTTCTTTTTCTATGGAGCTCTTCCATAGAGGAGAGTTCCTAGATATTCTCCCCTTCAAGAACAGGTCATGGGGGGCATGTACCCAGCAGTACCTGGGCGTTTTGGTACCTACCTCTCCTGTAAAATTGAAAAGATGAGAAATAAAGGTCAAAAACTTTAAAAAACAAACAAACAACAACAACAAAAAAAAACTGGGAGGCCTTCTCTTCCCAGTTCTTCCTGGAGTCAAGAAAGGATGAGTGAGACAGTAAGGGAAAAAAATATAGTGGGCACCTCATTCATTCATCCATTCACTCGAGTTATTTACGAATGTCCATTGTGCCAGAAGCAGTTAAATAATGGTGAGCACAAAGAGACAATTCTTACCCAGGTTTAACTTCCAGGGAGGGAGGCAGAACATAGACTGGTAAACAAAAAACCATGAAAAGAATCTCCTGTAATGAAGTGAAATTAAGGAACACGATAATGAGAAAGCGAGGCAAGCACTACTCTACTCTCCTTCATGAGAAAGTAAGTCAAAAAGGTCTGTCTGAGGAAGTGATATTACAATGACAATCGATGAATACAAAGGTAGGGAACAGCATGACCATAGGGCCTAAGGTAGCAAAATGCTTGGCCTTTTTGAGCCATGCTAAGATTTCCAGCACAGCTAGATGGTAATGACCAAAGGACAGAGGGGAGCAAGACAAGGCTGGTGAGGTGGGGAAGGGCTGACAAATCACATGGGTCCTGCTTTACAGACCACAAAGTTTTTAGATTTTCTTCTTTGTATGATGGGAAGCAACTGAAGGCTTTGAGAAGGAAAATGACACAACCTGATTGGGGTTTTAAGATTACTGGCTTTGTGTGGAAAATTAATTTGAGTGAGCAAAGAGAGATGGTGGCAAAAATTAACACAAATTAACTCAAAATAGGTAAAAACTAAAACTGTAAAATTCTTAGAAGAAAGCGTAGTTGTATGTCTTTGTGAACCTGAACTGGACAATGATTTCTTAGGTATGACACCACAAATGTAAACAACAAGAAAAATAATAATACAACAAGAAAAAAATAAATTGGACTTCATTAAAATTATAAACGTTTTAATCACTAAAAGACAATATTAAGAAAGTGAAAAGACGACTCACAAAATTGGAGGGGGCGGGGGGAGGATCTGCAACTCACCATAAGGAACTAGTATCCAGAATAAAAAAACTCTTGCAACAAAGAAAACTCAATTAAAAATTCATTCGCAGGAGGATCCCCCAACATCAGAAGTTTGAGATCAGCCTGTCCAAAAGTGACATCCCATCTCTACTAAAAATAAAAAAAAATTAGCTGGGTGTCATGGCTGGCGCCTATAGTCCCACACTACTTAGGAGGCTGAAGGATAGCTTGAGCCCAGGAGTTAGAGGTTGCTTTAAGCTTTGATGCTATGGCACTCTACCCAGGGCAACAGCTTGAGGCCCTGTCTCAAAAAAAAAAAAAAAAAATTACAAAAGTGTACACTTAAAAAGGACAAATTTTATGGCATGTAAAATATATCACAGTATTTCTAAAGTCAACAAAAGGAGGAGAAAAAGAACAGATAGCAGGATATCCATCTAGAGGCAAGTAGAGAAGTTCAAGAGAGAATGGTAACTTAGATTTACCACAGCAATGGAGACAGGAAAGACAGATGAGTGCAAAGATATAAGGAGGAAAATTACAAAAATGATTTAAGATCCTGATTTGTGAGAAGGGAATAAAATAACCAGACATAAACTGGCTAACTTCTGGGACAGAGGAGACTCTAAAGTATTAGATAATTATAAAAAACATAGAAACAATATGTATTTTTCAACTAACAAAAAAGGGACAGTAATGAAAAATGAAATATACCATAAATAGAAAACAGTATTTTTCAGAAAATAGTTCTGATATTTTTCTGAAATAGGATCATTTTTGAGAAACTCTGAACTGCAAAATTTAAGACTCTGAACTACATAAAAGGAAAAAACAATGTGCTGTTTACGTCAGTTAAATTGTGACTCAAGAACAAATTACTATTTGACATTTATTAATCTCTTTTATATAAGATGCTCTCTAAATGTGAAGTATCACATATAATGGGGGTCCTCAAACTTTTTAAACAGGGGGCCAGTTCATTGTCCCTCAGACCATTGGAGGGCCAAACTGCGGGCCTTGGATGAGTTGGCTGCTAAGCAGGACAGGCAGCAGTGGTAAAAATTCCCGGTGGGCTGGATAAATGGCCTCAGCGGGCTGCATATGGCCCGCGGGCCATAGTTTGAGGACGCCTGACATATAACAATCTTTAAATTTTCAGGTGATTCAAATTTCTCATTTTAAAATGTCTTCTTTTGCTTACAAAAATGAACTCTTAACCTGATTCATGAGAAATTTTAAAATAATTATGTTTTCAATTAAACCCCTGTTCTTTAAACTTTTGAGAAACAAGGCCATTGTAGCATTGGCAAAGCTTTACAAATTCTCCATCATCCAGACTGACTGAAAATAGTGAAGGTGCATAATTTTTATGCAGAATAAAAAGAATAAAGCTGATTTCCCCCAAAATGGGAGAGCAAACAAACAAAAAGGATTAGTAAGTTCCCACAGTAAGGTCTCAGGAGAGCTGCAAGATTTTCTCTGAAACACGCTCTGAAAAATTGTTAACATATTTCCTTGTCCTGCTTCAAAATGCTTTGCTTAAGAAATTCCTTCCTCTTTTATCACTATCCATTGCTAAGTGCATATTAAGTAAGGAAACATACTCAAACTCTAGTGTCAAATAGAATGCAAGAAGACAAAGACATATATACATGGAACTACATGAACAGGTGTCAAAATGAGTAGAAGTCAGAAAAATAACAAGGGAAAAGGAACCAATATGAATAAAAGCAGCCAAGGAATGTCTCCGCACAGGGCAGGTCTTATGCTCAAAAAATCAGGCAGGTTATGAGGCCTGACATCAATCAGAAGAAGAAAAAAGCATAGGAGTTGAACAAAAGCTGGGGGAGAGGCAGGAGGTCTCCGCAAAGATTGCTTACGGAGGACAACAAAGAAACTGGTTTTCTTAGAGCCAAGGGTTTCTATTCCAGATGGAATCACAACAATTGGGGAATATATAGATAATCCTAAGCATGTCGTTAAGTTTAACTTTATTTTGGAGGAAGATTTTAGACCTTAAAGACTTATGAAAAAACAGATATGGTGAAATTTGAGGTTTTGGAAGACTTTCTCTCCCATGGAGCTAACTTCAGGAAATGGAAAATATTCCAACTCTCCCACAGAGCTCAGCAATAGAGTAAAGCGGTTAAAAGTGTAGGTTCTAGAGTCACAATGCCTGCCTGTACCCACGTCCTATTTCTGCTACAAACAGCAGTGACAGGGCAAGTTGCTTAACCTTTCTTGACCTCAGTTTCCTCACAGCTAAGTAAGGTTCCTGTGGGGAACGAACAAGCTCCCACCTAAAGCATTTACAGTAACCCAGTGACCATCACATGACAAGAATATATAAGTACTAGGTGCTCTGTTTAGAAGTACCATGGGTGACTGTTCACTATAAATTAGCAAGCAAAATATGGACTTCATTAAAAAAAAATGTATTTCAGGTTCAAGGAAACCAGATATAGTAGAACTTCCAAAGATAACTTCCACTTCCCTACACTGACCACTTCAAGTTGAGCTAATTTTCAGACCAGACATGCATGTATCAGTACAGTAGGCCTAGTACCTTATGATGACCGGCTCCATACGTTGACCAGTTCATTACAGTTCCTTGGGTGGTTAACTTACAGAGGCTTTACTATATTTGAAATGTCCTTTGCAAATCATTAACTTTTGGACTTTTTTACTATCTGGTCAAGATCATCTTTTAAGTGTAAACATCTTACCAAGAAGTATACTGCTGAAATGTAAAAGCATACTAGCCAGGGAATCCAGAGACTTTGGTTACTCGGGGTAAAACCGACCTTAGAATCTCAAGTATCTCAACTATAAAATAAGGCCATGGCAGCCTGGGCCAAGTTTGTAATTCTATAGATGTTACCCAGTGACAATGCACACAGCAAAGGTTAACTAATGGAGTAAATGTTGGAAAAGGAAACCTATTTGTGGATGCAAATTTCACTTTCGCAGGAGAGCTCTAAAACTAGTGACCATGGATGTGTCTCCATCATGCTGACTGAGACACTGATGCCCTGGAGGAAACTGAAGTCTGACGGCTACATCCAGCCTTGCACAGTGAAGGCCTCACTGCTCTATGATTCTCTACCCTTCCTTAGAGTTATCCTATGGCTTATTTGCCTTCAATATGACAGTGACAAATCTAACTGTGAACATCTCATTGCCATTACCCCACACCCATTCCTTCCTCCAGATTCCTACAGCTGGTCCCTGTTATGTCTTTATCAGTGGATAGGTTTTTGGTTGCTACTCATCGCTGACAGAGTGGCTATTATTTGCCACACTGAGACTCATTATTGCCAACAGCATTTGTTTTTCCCCTTCCCTGACATATTGTGCTTCTGTCCACAGCTGCCATCGTTGTGTGACAAAGCCAGCTTCCTGTGGGCATCAAATTGCCCTCATCACTCCATCAGACCTTCTCCTTCCCTTCTTGTGGGAGGCCTGCGCTTATTGTCTGAATTATCAGGCACCTGAGACTGCCTACTGTTAGTAAGAGTATGGAATTAAAAATCAGGGAATCCAGGTTTTTTTCACCATTCTGTCACTTACTAGCTGTGTCACCTTGGCTAAATATGTGCCTTGATGTTTCATATACAATACGAGGTCAGACAATTAAGTTCACAAACTCATCCTAGAAAAAGTGCTATATACCTCAATGCTGAGTATTGCCACAGTCACCTTCAAGGTGCTCCCCTTGGGAAGCTATGCATCAACACCAGCACCTAGTCCACTATTCAAAGCAATTTTGAAACTCTTTTCTGGAATGGCCATTAGAGCTATTCTATGAGATCTGACAATTAAGTTCATGAACTCATCCTAGAAAAAGTACTAACGTACCTTATTGCTGAGTATCCCTACAGTCACTAGATGACCAAGGAGAGTACTTCAAAGGTTACAGATTTACATAGTCCTTTTCAACTTAAGAGATTCACTATTTATGGGTGGAGTGTTACCTAAATCAATTGTTTCAAAAATAACATTTAACATTCCTTTTCTTTCTCATTAAAATGGAAATACAGAAAAGTAAAAAAAAAAAAATTTAAATCACCCACATCCCACCACTAGGTCAATAGTTTTGACATTTTAATGAAATTTTTTCTAGACGGTCTTCTGATTTTCTAAAAAACACACATGAATCTATGTATTACTTAGCAAATAGTCTTTTCCATGTAGTAATAGATAAAACATTTCCTCAGGCCAGGCATGTGCCTCATGTCCATAATTCCAGCACTTTAGGAGGCCAAAGTGGAAGGATCACCTGAGAACAAGAGTTCGAGACCAGCTTGGGCAAAACAGCAAAACCTTGCCTCTACTCGCGCCTGCCCCCCCAAATAAATAAGTAACCCCAGGTATGGTGGCAGCTATGGTCCCAGGTACAAGGGAGGAGGCTGATGACAGGAAGAGCATTTGAAGTTACAATAAGCTACGGCTGCACCAGTGTACTCCAGCCTGGGCAACAGAGCTAGACCTTGGCTCCTAAAAAAAATTTTTTTCCTCAATGTTCCAACTCTTAACTTTAAACTGGAAGACATTTTGAATCTGTTTCAAATTAATTCATGTATGGAATAGTGATCTAAAAAGGATACCAAGGCCTAACATAAAATGTTATATATGGGTTTATTTTGTAACCTCCAAAAAGTGTTATATATTTACAACAAGAACAACTTGAATGTGGTAGTAGAATTCAATGGGGAAATGCAAAAAAATAATAGAAAAAGAAAGCCAAGTGTATATAAATAAATTCAATACTTTCAATATTATATAGACTATACTATCTAGAATGCCAAAATTCTCTATCAACGGAAACCTATTCACTTTAACTGAGGGTGCTTGAAACTTAGGGTTTCAAATTACTTAAAAATATGAATAAGAAAGTCTCTATAGATAACTGATTAGGGTTATTGGCTTCACTCCTGGAATTACTTCTACAGTCAAACTTTTAACAGAAGCAAAGAAATGTTAGGAAATGGTAGGAAAAAAATGACAAAATTTAAGATTCTATAATGTAACAACCAGTAGGTTATGTGTCACTATAAACCAAGCAATTTTAAGAATCTCTACAAAATGAAGAAGTACAAAAAATACTACTCACTATGGCTCATTTGCAACTTTATTGTTTTTAGAGACAAGTTCTCATTCTGACACCCAGACTAGAGTGCAGTGGCATGATCATAGCTCACTGCAGCCTTGAACACCTGTGCTCTAGCAATCTCCTGCCTCAGTCTCCCAAGTAACTGGGACTACATACACACACCATCATGCCCAGCTAATTTTCATCTGCAATTTTAAGAAACTCTACAAAATGTGAGCATGATACACTTCAATATGAAGAAAACAGAGACAGAAGAGCACAGATTCCCTTCTACCTTTAGTAACCTGGGAAGACTATTAACAAAATAGATTCTTAAAAGCCATTACTGGTCTTTTGCCCTTCAATAAATACTGGTATGCATTTTCTATTTTTAAATATGTATGCCTGGCTCGGCGCCCGTAGCACAGTGGTTACGGCACCATGCTCAGCCACATACGCTGAGGATGGCAGGTTCAAAGCCAGCCAGAGCCAGCCAAACAACAATGACAACTGCAACAAAAAATAGCCAGGTGTTGTGGCAGGTGCCTGTAGTCCCAGCTACTTGAGTGGCTGAAGCAAGAGAATCACTTGAGCCCAAGAGTTTGAGGTTGCTGTGAGCCGTGACACCACAGCACTTTACTGAGAGCAACATAGTGAGACTCTGTCTCAAAAAATTAAATTAAAACATAATAAATATGTACAGAGGAATTATGTAAAAGAACGTGGACAAACCAAACAGGAAAAAAATGGACAAAAGATCTGAAGTCAAGTTACACAAGAAATTCAAATGGTCAGTTAACATGAAAAGACATTTAACCTCATTAATAAAAAAATATAGGCCAAGTATGGGGTGGTTCACACTTCTAATTTTATCATTCTGGGAGGCCAAGGAGGTGGGAGGATAACTTGAGGCTAAGAGTTCGAGACCAGTCTGAACAACATAGCAAGACTCCATCTTTACAAAAAATGAAAAACAAAATAAAAGTAGCTGGGCATGGTGGCACCTGCTTGTTGTCCTAGTTACTTGGAAGGCTAAGATAGAAAGATTACTTAAGCTCAGGAGTTCAAGGTTGCAAAGAGTTGTGATCACACCACTGCATTCCATTCTGGGCAACACAGCAAACCCTATCTCCAAAGGGGAGGAGGGAATACAAATTTAAAAAAGAGACGATAGTTTTCTGTCTACAAAATTATCAAAAATTTAGAAGACAGAAAAATATGGCTAAACACTATAAAACTCTCAGAGGGCAATTAGTCAGTAGTATCAGTATTTAAAATGTGCATTATCTTCCCAGTAATCTTACTTTTATAAATTTTTCCTAGAGAAACAGTAACATAAGGCATAAACACATATATATAACCATGTTCACAGAAACATTATTTCTATCAGATAAAAACTAGAAAATACCTACAATACCTAAAAGGACTTATGACTTAGGAAATGGTTAAGTAAACTATGTGGTGTCAATACTAAGAAATTTTATGCAGCTTTAAGAAGAATCACATGGATATTAAAAAATAACACGGAGAATGTTTATGCTATATTGTTGTGGAAAAAGTACAGCAAACTGCAGAATCACACAGTATGAACCCATTTAAAAAATTAGAAATGATTCGGGTGATTTATTTGTTTTTAAGTATTTCTTTGAATATGTACAGAAAATGATATGGAAGGATAAACCCTAAACCATTTCTAGTATTTCTCTCTGTGATTATAGATACTTGATGGCAAGGAGTAGGGGCTAGGTTTTTATAGTCTTCTCTGTTGTTTGAATTTTTGTTATAAGCAAACATATTACCCACATAATTAAAAACAGCCAATAGGAAGAGGTTCTCTTAAAAAATTAGAATACAACATATCATATTAAAATAAAAAATGTACTCAACAAGTCTACTACTAAGCTAGTTACATGCTTCATAAGTAAGCTGGGTAGTTACAACATATTTATTAATATCTAACATAATAACTAAGTATCATATATAAATACCCCACTTACCTCTTTAGGTGATAAATTTTGTGTGTATACTGTCCCTTTTCTCCATCTTTCTCATAAGGTTCATTCTTTAATACTTCAATTCCTTCTCCACCACCAGTCTCATTCTTACTAGCTTCTGCAACAGTGTAAAGCTGCCCAACCTGATACTGAAATTTCAAAGAACACAGAATTTCAGTAAGTCAGCAGTAACTGCAGAAATTTCCTATGCTAAAATCTTAACATAGAAAAGCATATCCACACTATTTGGACATATCTGCTATATGAAAAAAACAACTCAAATTAGAAATCAGTGTCTTTAGGAAGTCAAACATCAAATAATCATACAGTTTACATTTTACAGAATTTTCATTCTTTAAAAAAAAAATTGCCAGTTACAAATACTCTAGTGCTTTTATCCATTTATTAAGAAAATGTGTTACCACTTGGTTCAACTTTTGAACAATATACATGTGCTTTCCAAAGCATTTTCACATTTATCATGTCTCATTCAATATCACAAAATTCAAAGTATGGCAGGAATATAACTGTCACTTTGCCAACTAAAGCTAAGCAACCAGAATATTATTCTCAACGATACAGAGGAAACGCATGCAGTATAATCACAAAAGCCTAAAGATCCAAAGAATCACTCATGAAAGTCCAAATTTTAGTAGACTTCGGGGATTTTTGCCCCCCACAACTTACGTATTACAGCTCAATTTTGCCCTTCCTCAGCCAACCAGAACCAGTTATTGGGTTATGAAGTCTTCCAGTAAACAGAAACTGCACTTAAAAGTATTACAAATATACAAATATTTTATAGTCTTCTCTGTTGTTTGAATTTTTGTTATAGGCAGGAAATTGCTAGCAGCAGTTTCTATTTCATTTAAAGTAAACCACAATTCTTAGTGGTCTGCATCAATACCTGTGAGTCAGCAGTATGGTCCTATACCAATCTGGAGCCACCAGTTCCAATAAACATCATAAAAAGCCAATTTCTTTTTTGTGTCCTAATTTGTTCCAGTGACCCAATCATGGCACTATCTTCAAACTCTACAAATTTAGCTAAATTTCTTCCTTCCAATGAAGATAGCCTGAAGAAGTATTTTTCGTCTTTATAAGCTTATTTTCAAAGAAAGGCATAAAAATCTACCTGTAAGAACTTGTAATTCAAAACTAGCATTTTATATGAGGGACAAAAAATAGGGTTAAATGTAAGCTCAGTAAACAGTATTAATCTAAAAGAGCTCACAGGGATATGGTGCTACCTTACAGGTTAACTATATTTAAACACCCACACCCACAGACCCACAGACAATCTTACTTAATTTGGAAGGTTTAGGAAGATGAAACCAAAAATATTTCTTAAATGCTACAAAAATAAATTTCTGTAAAAAGTGCAAAGAGGCTGTGTTTCTCCTTTTGGCTTTCCATGATACTAACCCTAGAGTAGGATTAGTCTAGTAATACCAAAGTCCTTAAATATCTCCAAAACGTACTTTTCAACTCTATCATGTTCTAAAACAAGATTAAAATGTCTCTAAGGCAAAAGGTAAATTTCATTTTGGTCAGGAACACACAGTAACAAAAATTCACACACAAAAAAACACAGTATCCAAAAAATGTTATTAATGGATTGATATTTTGTGGCATGCTACTAGGCCTTCTCTTATTCCCATTTTTTAGGAATAACAAATAGATAAAGAAAACAGGTTTATTCAATCTTCAGTATAACAAAATGCTAAGATTATTCTAGGTGACAATATTAAGACTCAAAAAGATTTCAACAAGCTGATTCAACCAGCTAAAACTGAAAGAAAAATTTAACAAAAACAAATGTCAATTTCCACATTGACACTCAACCAACCAATTGTGCAAATAAGAGTAAGCTTGGCGCCTGTACCTCAAGTGGCTAAGGTGCCAGCCACATACACCTAAGGTGGTGGGTTCAAATCCAGCCTGGGCCTGCCAAACAACAATGACGGCTGCAACCAAAATAGCCAGGCGCTGTGGCAGGCACCTGTGGTCCCAGCTACTTGGGAGGCTGAGGCAGGAGACTCACTTGAGCCCAGGAGTTGGAGGTTGCTGTGAGTTGTGATGCCACAGCACTCTACCCAAGGGGATAACTTGAGGCTCTGTCTCAAAAAAAAAAAAAAAAAAAAAAAGAAAGAGTAAGGGTTCCTGGCATGTCTGGTGGGTGTTTTGATACAGTGAAACCTCAGGCACTACTGAAATATTTATGGCTATGTTCAAGTCTACAACTAAACAGTGCCAGCTACTCTTTTTTAGTTCCTGCATTTTTTTCTATTTTCTGTCAGCTGTCACTTCTTAAGACTATTTCTTTGTCTCACTTCCAATTCAATGCTTCTAATCTAGCATTAGATCTAGGAAAACCACATAAATGAACAAGTGGGAACTGTGTATAAATCAGAGAAGGGTCCAGAGGGTTTAATAAGTTTTGCTACACATCTTGATCTCTTAGAAGTGTTTTCTGCAAAACTCCTCATTCTTAGCTATACCACAAATGCAGGACATGTAAGTGTTGAACAGGTTATACATTTCTATATTATGTGCAGACTGAGGAAAACAAGTCCTCAGTTATGTGTCAGACCATTTCTGGAATACTGTTTTCAGTTCAGATCAACAAATACAACATTTCCAGGGATGAGACCAGCTGGTGAAAAAGTCTAGAGGTCATATTATATTAGGTCAAATGAACATGCTGGAAATAATTAACCTTGGGACCTTTTAAGATAGAACAAAAGGGATTGAGAGGTGGTATGGGAGAGAAAACCTCAAGGCTTACTACGTGCAAGATACAATAGACTTATTTCCCATTGCTCAAGTGGGATGATCTGTAACAACAGTCAAACATTATACTAAAGCAGATTTTGGGTTAAAAACAAATGTTTAAAATGTTCAACAGTAAAATAGGCTGCTTTTCTAGGTAGCAACCTTAAAAAGTTTAGGACGGAGCCTTAGTTTTCTGGAATCTTATAGAAAGAATCCCTGCACTAGACCAGAGGTTAAACTACATTCTTTAGACTTTTCCAAAACAAAGCAGTGTAATAAGAAATTAATTTTCAATTCATTTTGTCAAAAGCTGGAATGAAATGGTAAATGGAGACTATGAAAGTTAGCGGTTAGGCTCCTCCGTGCCTATAGCACAGTGGTTACGGCGCCAGCCACATACAACGAGGCTGGTGGGTTCAAACCCGGCCCAGGACAGCTTAAACAATGACAGCTGCAAAAAAAAAAAAAAAAATTTAGCTGGGCATTGTAGCAGGTGCCTATGGTCCCGGCTACTTAGGAGGCTAAGGCAAGAGAATCACTTAAGCCCAAGAGTTGGAGGTTGCCGTGAGCTGTGACACCATAGCACTCTGCCGAGGGTGACATAGTAAGACTATGTCTCAAAAAAAGAAAAAGGAAAGAAAAGTTATTGGTTTAGGTTAACAAATCAATGAAACTACCTACATCAATAAAATGATGCAGAAGCAAGAAAGACTTACCTCCTGAACAGAACATGGCAAAACCACACGGCTAAAAAGACAAAAGAAAAAGAACATATATTACATATGAAATACTCAGCTTTGAAACACAGATCTATAGAGGGTTTTACCTTAAATTCAATTATACCACATGAAACTCATAAATACAAAAATACAAGGATGTCATTTATGGAAGAACATCTCTGCAAAGTCTACAGCCCTAAAAAAGTGCTGTTAACTTGGGAAACTAAACAATCTTTCATGGATCTCAACGATCATTTGCATTAAATGTCTACCTTGTGTCAGACCCCATAAAGCAGTCAGGACCCCAAAGATCAGTCACAGAGATTCTTGTGAAGAGTGCAGAAACAAGAGATAACTCATCATGAAAAATTACAGGGTACAGAATGAATTATTTGTAGATTGTCTGATCAGGTTGCCCTCATAAAATTTTTGGTGTAGTTTCATTCTACTCTATCTATATATGGTCCATTTGGGATTTTATGATCCTTCTCACAGAATACATGTCTGGAGTACCATGAACAAATGCTGCCAGAAACTGTTTGCCACTACTCAATTATTCCTGAAATTTAATAAGATTAAAAATAGGGGCCCTTTAAAATTAATAAGAAAAACTTTATCACAGAAACAACTTTAAGCTTTATAAATTGAACCTTCCAGGGTGGGTTCAATATAAGGTTGATATGTCTGATCCTGTCCAGAGAGTCTGTTACTGGATAGAACAAAAGGATACCACTACAGCTCCATTTTACCTATAATACAGTCTAAAGACGAATTCCAAAAACAATTAGTATGGTGCATTGTTTTATGTCAAAATACGGCATTTTATCTCCATATTTTTACAGAAGGATTCCTTAACTTAATTCTGTCCTAAATTCTGAAAACCAAGACCCTCCCTATCTCATAATAGCTAATTCCATTATCACAACTTCCTTCTGAGAGAGGGGTAGAAGAGACAGAGTCTTCCTCAGACGTTTCTCATTTAATCTTACTCAGCTGTCATTTTATAGAAAATTCCTAATAGTTTTACTCACTACAATTTTTCTTCAGCTGCAATTTCTTTTTTTTTTTTTTTTTTTACAGTAAGAGTTATTTGGTTTAATGTTTGTATTACTGACCATCTTTCTGATCTAAACATTCTTGGTTAATAATCTTTCTTAAACATAAATATAAAAGGCTCGACGCCTATGGCTCAATCAGCTAAGGCGCCAGCCACTCACACTTAAGGTGGTGGGTTCAAATCCCCAGCCCGGGCCCGCCAAACAACAATGATGGCTGCAACCAAAAAATGGCTGGGCGTTGTGGCAGGCACCTGTGGTCCCAGCTACTTGGGAGGCGGAGGCAGGCGACTCGCTTGAGCCCAGAGTTGGAGGTTGCTATGAGCTGTGATGCCATGGCACTCTACCCAGGGGGATAGCTTGAGGCTCCGTCTCAAAAAAAAAAAAAAACGTAAATATAAAAGACCAGTATAACCCAGAACATTATATCTAGTTTTCACTCCAGCTACACTTCCTACCTACTCCTCTCTCCCCATCCTCTTTAATAATTTATGCTGAACATTCATAGCACCTTAGTTTCCAACTCATCCAAAACATGTCTCCTGTATTCTCTCTCCTTTGATTACTCATCACTCTTTGATAATGATTCAAAAATAATAAACATTCTCAAAATCACGATGATTAGTAATTCCTATTCTCCATCAAGAATTAACTTCTCTTTTTAATTCGACTTGCTAATATGTCGTTTAGGATACTGCATCCTCATTCATAAATGAAATGTTTGTAATTTCCTCTTTCTAATAATATATTTTCTCCAATTTTAATATCTGTTAATCAGTATCCAGATTAAGTAGAATGATTTTGAAGTATTTCTTCTTTTTCTATTGTCTATAAGAGGTGGCATGATCTGTTTTTTCCTTCATTTTTGAAAGAAAACATTACTGAATATAGGATTCTTGTTTGACAGATTTTTTTTTC
>CAUYQV010158045.1:0-22444 GCA_963574575.1 Galagoides demidoff | reverse complement strand
TCATGACCTAATCCTTCCCCCAAAAACCTTTCTTTGGGTTATCTAAGACTCACATCCTCAAGTTACCAGCTTCTTTAGTATTTGTGGCCTCACATTTCTTCAGAGATTTATTTCCAAGGGTTTTATATTTTTTTTTTTTTTTGAGACTAGCCTCAAGCTATCCCCCTGGGTAGATTGCCATGGCATCACAGCTCATAGCAACCTCCAACTCCTGGGCTCAAGCGAGTCTCCTGCCTCCACCTCCCAAGTAGCTGGGACCACAGGGGCCCGCCACGACGCCCAGCCATTTTTTGGTTGCAGCCATCATTGTTGTTTGGCGAGCCGGGGCTGGGGATTCGAACCCGCCACCTTAGGTGTACATGGCTGGTGCCTTAGCCAATTGAGCCACAGGCGCCAAGCCTATTACCCCTTTCTTAAAGGGTTTGAGAAACAAAATGAATGGGAATGTGGTAAAAAATTTCCATTTTGTAAACACACAAACAGAATATACAAGTGAGCAGACTGTTGTCAGGTAAATTTCTTTTCTCCTAAAGAACATTTTAATACAGATTCCTGGCAAATTTTAAATCATCTAACAAACATTTTATTAAAGTTGATAACATGTGTCAAAAAGCCAACTCCAACTTATATAGATGTCACTGTTAAAAAGGCAGCAACATAACATGATCAATAGTACACAATAGAAGTAAAATTACTATGCATTCACCGTCAGGAAAAAAGGATGAGCTCTGGTTGTAACAATCCTGAAATTCTTCCTTCATGGAAATACGAGGGAGCAGAATGGAATGGCAAAACAAAATATTGCAGAGGAACTTTATGTCCACCCTGTATAAGCACTGTAGTGTGGGGTGTGTGACATCACAGACCTCTGCTTCAACACCATGTCTTGTACTTACTAGCTGTGTGACTATGCGCTTCAATTACACAGCTATGAAACAACAGAAATCCCTGACTTTTAGAAGTTATTATCAGGATTAAATTCAATGACACAATACTACTAATGAACGGCTTCACAGAATTCTAGGCACATGGTGTACACTCAGTAAATGGCTGCTCATGTAAATACTGTGGTCTTAGCATAAAACCACAGATTGACTTGAATCTTAATCCTACATCTAGAAATCTGATTATACAATGTGTACAACCAAGATAGCATATAAGAAGTAACATATATAATAGTTCTTAAGAATAAAAGTTTAATATTCCTTTTTAATTATTGGAAAATTATACTTTGACCAGTGTAATATTCTCTTGGATGCAGGTGAAACAGAAATAAGATTCTTTATCATATATAATAAGATGAATTTTATGAATAGTTTATATGTGAATATCCTCATGAATCAGCAAGTCTTCTAAATAAAATGATCATTTTATCCCTCTGTGAGATTGTTCAGGGTGTGTGTGTGTGTGAGAGAGAGAAAGAATGAGGACATGCCCGTGCAGAGAAACTAGGCACTTCCATGTTTTCAATAGAAGTATAGCAAGAATCTGTTTCTGCTTCTCCAGAACTACAAGTACTACGGAACTTCCTTCATAGAACAGAGAAGCCACTTGAATGAGGATTTATGATGCGATTAGAGCCAAATATCTCAAAAATGAAGCAATCACATAGGTTATTTTGTAAATATTTTATTAATCTTCTAAGAACCTCCTAAGTGAGGCCTCACAGATACTTAGATTCTTAATCTGCTATGAATAAATGTTTCAATCCAGTGCCTGCATTCCAATGACCCAGGACTATACAAGGGGGGCGGTTTGCAAAGAGGTTTCAGCTATCACAGGTGCAACTCCCTGTCAAGACACAACCAGCGACATGCTCCCTCACCAGGGACTGCTCGCTCCAGTGATTCAAGGAGGTTACAAAAGTGCAACAGGCCTTGATGTCAGCTATGTGGTTTTACATACCTCCTATGTCAGGGGCTCTCAACCTTCTTGGGAATTTATTCAAATATAAGTTATTTCTTTTCTAACAACATCTTCCACCTGCCACTGAGCTGGAAGTCTGCTCCCTTTTCATGTGCCTGCAGCTCCAAATGCTGGTAGTATTTGCTTCCAGGTACAAAAGTAAACAGAATCTTGCTTCTGCTTCCTAACAAATAATTTCTTTAATGCCCTTCCTTGATTTCATTCGCATACCTCCAGTTGTAGACATACAGTTACAAGATAAATTCAGAGCCTCCTGCCTTTCATCACATGCGGTTCCTATTAACATTTAATGAGTGTCCATCGGCAAGTCTATGGATTGCTTTTTCCTTTCTCACTCTCTCAGAAATCTTCCTGCTGTCTCTGAGCTAACCCAGGATTTCTTCACTCACATTCTTTATTTTTTTATAACTCAAAATCATCTTTATTCACCAGCCAAAGAAAAAAGCTATTCAGGCCAGTTGGAACAAGACATGCTAATGTCAGTTCAATTTGCCTTTTTTCTAAGAATTAACATAGTGATCGTCTAAGAACAGCTAAGGAGTAACCTCCTGAGATCTCTGCCCCCAACTTTTATATCGAGATAAAGGCACCTACATCTATCTATCTTCTCTTAAGTTTGAATAAGATTTTTGCCTTTAAGTATAAACCAAGACCAAATCTTATAAGTTTTGTTGACAAAATTATTAATAGAAAGAGTCAAGAGACTAAGTTTGGAGAAAGGTAAGGGATAAAACCCCCACCTAGCATAAGAAAGAAGATCACTGGGCGTGGTGGCTCACACCTGTTGTCCCAGTGCTGTGGGAGGCCGAGGCGGGTGGACTGTCCTGAGCTCAGAGGTTCCAGACCAGCATGAGCCAGAGTGAGACCTCCTTCTCTACCAAATAACTGCCGGGTGTTCTGGCAGGTGCCTGTAACCCTGCAATCCCAGCTACTTGGGAGGCTGAGGCTAGAGAATCACTTAAACCCAAGGACCCAAGGGTTAGTGGAGGTTGCTATGAGCTATGCTTTTACAGTACTCTACTGAGGGTCACAAAGTGAGACTCTGTCTCCATTAAAAAAAAAAAAAAAAAGGAAAGAAGACCACCTAACGGAAAATGGCAAACTTACATAAAAAGGGCTTTAGCTGTAGTTACTTAAGAACCAAGTAACTTTCAGCTACATCCTTCCTCTTCCACAATGGTAACAGGGGAGAGAAAGAGCATACACAATCAGTCTGTGGTGAAGATCCAAAGGAAAGGCCATTTGCTCCATTACCGTTTATTCCCAGTCTTCACATCCTCCTCCTTTGCTGAAGAAATGCCCCTTCTTCCTCCTCTTTGTTCTGTTTTCATCCCTGATGTCTAGTTATTTAATGTTATCTCCCTTTTGTACTTTAGATCCTGCACGACCCCACCTGAAGGTTTTTCCCTCCTTCCACTCATGTTTGATTTCCTGCTTTTATATCAAAATTTCTAGACCCACCTTCCTCCTCCTTCTAAATTGAATATTTTGGAGGAACTGACCAATTCATTTGGCGCAGAACCCATTCATTTCTTTTTTTTTCCTTTATACTACTCTGCTGGCCTCTCCCTTTCCATTTTCAATTCACCAAAGCACATTCCTTAAGCACTCATTTCATTTTGGTTTAAAGGAAGGCTGTTCTGAAAGGTGTGTAGTCGGACTGGTAGAAGCCAAGAGTGTGCCAACTGTGTGTAATAGGTAACATGGGTCATCTCATGGAAAATGAAATAAAGGTAACTTTCAGGAGACTGAGCAAGGGTGAATGAAACAATGTTCTGATATCATTTGGAAAGTTAAGAAAAATGACGACATTGAATATTTGCCAATGAGCATACCAGTATCTATTAAATCCTTTGCCTGATCTATCCAAACGGAAGGTGTTTTCTATGCTATTTCATTGCACTGACAAAATTAAAATCAAGTTCCCATTTGTTGCAAATGAGGATTACATATCAACAATGATGGGAGACTGTTTCCTAATTCCTCTTCTGAGTACAGAATTTATAACTCAAGAGGACAAGAAAAATGGTTTTTAAATGGGGAGGGGAGCACACAGTAGAGGATGATAGCTAACATCTCTTTAAGATCTTCAAATTAAACAAACTTATTTATTTTCTCCCCAGATGATACACAATGGTCTGGCAGGACACACAGGCCATGTCTAGGCATCTGCTCTAGTTGTTCAGTTCTTGTGCCATTCAGGTTATTAAGATTGTTTAAATATTACTCCTGTGTTTCCCTGAACATACCTACTTTTCCTTTTTTCTCAGAGTATTTTGAAAGAAGAGTCTTTAATTTTTTGCCTGTTTTTGTATTCTAGTAACCATATTATTGCAGTTTTATGCCATGTCCTTTTCCCTCCCAAATTCAAACAATCTTTTCTACTCACTGATCTTTTAAAGTTAAACCAATTATGTTCTCCTTTTTCTACAAGTCTGCCATCAAAATGGGTGACATTATGCCTCAACTATGAACTATGTGCTATACCCAAATGGATCTAGAAGTGTAATCTTTTCCTGTAACTTTTCTTACCACTAACTCAGCCCTCAGCCTGACTCAGTGAATTCTAAGACATAATTTTAATCATTTCATTCCCTTGCCCATAGGTCTCCAGTGGCTACCCATTTCCCAGAAGAATGGTCAGCAGACTCAAGATCAGTAACAAACATGAGTACACAGTGCCATGATGGTACACTTGTTTATAGAAGTGCCATCAAAATTTTTTTAATGAGTGGTGAGGCCATGCAACAGATGACTGGTTACTGATCAAAACAAATACCACTCATAAAAATAGTGATGACAGCCACATTTGTATACTGGCTAACTATCACATTCAAACTACATGCATGTTCTGCTGTACCAATATATAATGCTTTATATGGGCACACTATATGTGTATATGGGTACACTATGAATATTATAAGACAAAATTATAACAAGATAAGGAAAACTAAGTAGAAATTCAACATTTCCTTCACATACCTCAGTGGATCATCTAAACTAGCCATAGAAAACTACTCTACTTGAGATGACTGGCATAGAACATAAACTCAAAACACCTTCCAAGTAACAAGGTCCCTCATGACCTTTCATGACCTAGTGCCTGCCTACTTACCCTGTGTTTATCTCCTGTGTATCTTCTTATGCTCTAGCAATACTGATTCACAAAGCTCTGGAACATGCTATCACTTCTCACAATTATATGCTTTGGTGGGTGCTGTTATGTTAGCCTGGATAAGATAATGTGTTCCTGAGAAATGCCTACTTCCATCTTTTCAGCATCACCTCAAATGCTACCTACGTTTGGGGGGGAGTCTTCCCTGATAGAGCAAGACATACCGAGAGGTTCCCTTCCTCATTAATGTTACAGTAACAACAAGTTAACATTTATTGAACATTTGCTTTCTACCAAGTATTCTACTGGGCATTTTCTAAGCAGTATCTTAAGTAATTTTTCTGTCAACCACCAGAAGATAGGTATAACCAATCTGAGGCTTAGAAAAGTTAGAAATCTTATTCAGTGTTAATCAGCAAATAGAAGGTAAAGGGGAAGCAGGTGTGGTGGTACATGCCTCTAATCCTAGCACTTTGGGAGGCCGAGATGGGCAGATTGCTTGAGGTAAGGAGTTCAAGACTAGCCTGAGCAAGAGGGAGACTCTATCTCTAAAACTAGCCAGGCACTGTGACAGGCACCTGCAGTCTCAGCTACTTGGGAGGCTAAGACCAGAGACTCGCTTGAGCCCAGGAGTTTGAGGTTGCTGTGAGCTATAAAGCTGCGGCACTCTACCTAAGCTGACAAAGTGAAACTCTGTCTCAAAAAAAAGAAGAAGAAGAAGAAAGTAAAGGGGGTATTTAGGCCCAAATTGGACACTAAAATGTATACTCATATACCTCTATGTACTCATATCTCCAATTATACAAACATTATATCACATAGTAATGGTCAGCTTGCATGACAACAGGAATACTATTATATCCAAAGCACTTAGCACACAGAAGCTAAGTGCTTACAAATTAAAGTTAATAATGAACTTCTTGGTTTATGTGCTATGGAATGTAATGTTTTACATCTACAGGTTTTTTAAAATATTTTAAATGTTGACAACAGAATAGTTATCAACAGAATAGGTAGCAAAAGTCAGAAAAATTTAGCTTATCAGGAGTAAAATTTGCTTTCAGCTATAGCAACAAGAAGCTCTGACAGAGTATGTTCAAAGCATAACAAGGATTCGCTCGGGGTCTGTAAGGATGTACTAAAGGCCTCACAAGCACTATATTGTCCTGCACTGATACAACAGAGAAAGGACCCTAGGACGCTAGGGAAGTACAAATACATATTCTCATCACTTTTCCATTCTTTTCCTTCCCCTCCAACTTCTGGGGGAAGGGAGAGAGTAAAAGACAGGGTGATTTTGAGAGTGAGGTGGGCAGTAGCAGATAGAAAGAGGACAACAAGCTCATGTGAGACATTGCACAGTACTTGTCAGACAAAGAGAAAATGACAGAAATTAGGAAAAACTGTGATTAAGTTTTCAAAACATGTCCTAACAGCTTTACTTTCTCCCAAGTTCTCGTCCTCTATTAGACTGAACTTCTTCAAGACAAAAACTCTGATGAGGTCACTTGCTCAGTCACTTTCCATCTCCTTCCAGACCAGCTCCCCTATTCCGGCAGTCCTAAGTCTGTTTCTCAGCCTTCAAACACAGTGAAACTTCTAAAAGCACAGTCCATATCTTATATTCTTCCTTTTAACATCACTTAGAGGAAAATAGAGTTTCATGGAACTTTGGAATTGCCAGGGGATACACATAGAATTCAGCCTTCGGAGAATCTAATGAATATTAAATTAAAGGTTAATGTGGAAAATTATGAGAAACAGATACTTGGCAAAAGGAGAAAAATGTAAATAATTTGGATTTAGTTATTTTATTTATTTTTTTGAGACAGGCTCTCACTTTATTGCCCAGGCTACAGTGCCATGGGATAAGGCTAGCTCATAGCAACCTCAAACTCCTGGGCTCAACTAATCCTTCTGACTCAGCCTCCTGAGCAGCTGGGACTACATGTGTCAGCCATGACTCTGCTTACCTAATAGTTTCAGTTATGTTGATATGAATTGGTTGATAGTGTCACCATGTACCAAAAATCAGTGGATATTTGAAAATGTGGAACTATGGTGAAGAAGGTGGACATGTAGGAATTGGGTGTAAGTTCATCAACAGGGAGGAGGAGTAGCTACAGCTATGGCAGATTTTCAAGGAAGATCTAGACAGAGAGGAGACAATAGTGATGGACACACATCTTCAAGTCCACTGTGGAGCTGGGCAAGATACAAAATGGGCAGGTCAGATGGCTCCTACTTCTTTCCCTATGAGGTGTTCCCAGTGTGCAGGCCAACAGAATGGAATCGTTATATCTTCACAGAAGAGAGAAGCCATCTGACTTCTCTTGCAAAATACCCTGAACCAAGAGTCAGAAGAATTCAGACTCTATCACAACAGGACAACTTTCAAATTTCTCATCGTCAGATTTTTCTCATATGGGACTCTAATGAGAAATAATCCTGAAAGTGCTTTAAAAGCATAATATGGCTACACATGTACACTAGAGCCTCCATATTGACTGCTAATCTCTCTACATTGACCACCTCCTTAACTTGACCTAATTTTCACAGACCAGACATGTACCACATGTATATATCAGTACAGTATATACCATCTCTGTATGTTGATCAGTTTGTTACAATCTCTTAGATGGCTAACTTACAGAGCTTCTACTGTACATAAGGTAGCAGTTATAAATTCTGTTGAGGAATTAAAGGTAACTCTTCTGAGTTAAAAGACTAAGAGGAAGTATATTTTTATTTTATTTTTTTGAGACAAAGCCTCAAGCTGTCCCCCTGGGTAGAGTGCTGTGGCATCATAGCTCACAGCAACCTCCAACTCCTGAGCTCAAGTGAGTCTCCTGCCTCAGCCTCCCAAGTAGCTGGGACTACAGGTGCCCGCCATAGTGCCTGGCTATTTTTTGTTGCAGCCATCATTACTGTTTGGCGGGCCCAGGCTGGATTTGAACCCGTCACCTTAGGTGTATGTGGCTGGTGCCTTAGCCACTTGAACCACAGGTGCCGAGCCAGGGGAAGTATATTTTAAAATATTAAAATAAAGGAGCAGCTCTTGATCCCAGTTCAACCACTATCAAAGCAAACTTGGGAAGTAACTTCACCACTCTGTGCTCCAAATTTAAAGTGGTTTGGATTTCATCCTTGACTGTATCATCAAGATATGATCATGATGAAGTACTTAAAAGGGTTTTAAGATCCAATGGGCAATGTTTTACCATTTGGGAGGCAGTAATGTCACATTATAGCTTATCTGAATAATTTTTAAAAGTCTGTGGTGTTTCTCCCAATTCTCTGGGTGTTTGATACCAAGATCCCCAGCTCTTGACTGACGTAGGATTTGCTTTCTAGTTATGAGAGAATTATAATTTATAATTATACTAACAGACTATACAGAGATTAGCTAAAAAGAATTCAGCAGGTCACTTACCTGTACATATGGAATAAAAGTTAGTATTATCTACCCTAACTTGAAAGAAACTTTCTTATGAAAAAAGAAGTTAATTCCAATGCCATCATTATGTGTTGCTTTTTTAAAGAATTATTTACAATGTAGTGGAAAGAAGAATATTTGGGAACATTAGAAACAAAAATAGGCAAAAGATAGGCCTAAACAAAGATTTGGGGTGGGCAGGAAGAGATGACTCAAGGGCTGTTCTGATGGCTAAAGTAATAGCATCTACATAGAAAGCTGACATGATACAATTTTTCTTTTTTCTTTTGTTTTGTAATTGGATATAGGAGGAGAGAAAGGGGGAGAACATAAAGCATGAACTCTCAATATTGTAGCCTGAATGTATGTGCTGGTGAGGTAAAGGTCTGAAGAGACAGACAATGAATCCAGTCATACACATACTGAGAATAATGTGCCTCTGCAACACCATTACTTTGAAATTGTCTTGCTGACTTCTGGTTCATCTTCATATAGTATAATAACAAAAACACAATGAGTTTTAGCTACATTTGAAGGTTTGAAAATTTTAAATTGTAGCAAGTTTAAAAATGCTCCCGGGGCAAGTCGAGGTGGCCCATGCCTGTAACCCCAGCACTCTAGGGATCAAAGACCCCTTGAGCTCAAAAGTTCTGGACCAGTCTGAGTAAGATCAAAACCCCATGTCAACTAAAAATAGAAAAAAAATAGCTGCTTGGGAGACTGAGGCAGGAGGATCACTTGAATCCAGGAATTTGAGGTTGCTGTGAGCTGCCACCAGGGCACTATAATCTGGGGCAAAAGAGTGAGACTCTGTCTTAAAAAAAAAGAAGAAGAAGAAGAAGAAGAAAGTACTCTGAGTATTTCTCCCAAGACCAAGTTATCCAAAGAATAAATATTCATGTACTATATTCATATACTATCCTATTTCTAGATTTCTAGTCACTAAGAAAAAAGCTATCAAGAACACCACGTGGTAGGCTCATCTTAGGAGTATTCTACCATTGTAGACCCAAAAAGCATTAAAGCAAAAGAACTTCAGCCAGACTTCTCTATTCCAGCTTCAACACAGACTACACAGAGCTGGACAGTTAGAGGATGCCACTGAGCAAATAAAGAATGTGTTAAAGGCATTTCATTCCTCTAGGTATACTACTATGCAAGTAGGTATGATTTTATATCATGGTGAATTCCAGGAAAGCTTTAGTCTCAAAAAAATAGCTGAGAATCTATTTAATTTAAGAAGATGCAGACATAGGGTTGCATTTTTCGAAGTCACAATGTTAAGTAGGGTTAATCTGCCTATACAAATAAAGAATATTACTGAGCATATACCATAGCATTGTGAATACAGATATGTTCATACATGCATATGCTATACACTTGCCTCTTAATCTGAATGAGGCAATGTCTCTCTCTCTCTTTTTTGTAAGTCAGAAGTTATTTCAGAACTCACAGCATGTTGCTATGGTGCATGCTGCTGCAAAGAAAAGCTAATGGGCTCTCTACTTAATGTGATTAGAGCCATTATTGACATAATGCCAGGAAGACGCAAAACCATTAGCATTACACTACAGCTCACTTAAGCATCCACTCAGATTTAGTATTTGATCCACAATTTTAATTTTGTTCTGCTCTATTCAGAGCTGCATTACACAAAATGCATAATTAAAAGCTGCTGTGATTCTCTCTAGTTCTCAAATTAAAAACATAGCAAACATTTGTAGTTCTAATCCACTAGAAATTAATAAATCAAATAGTGTCTTTTATCCTCTTTCCTACATGCAATTCTGATTGCAGGTTGGGAATACTTTTGCCTGCAACAGAGTATGCTACAGAAGAAGCGGCTGCTTAAAGGAAAGGAAGTCCCCAAACTGCCTACTGTAAAAGCAAGGGAGAACCTGGAGGGCCTAACAGCACCAATAGCCTTATAATTTCAAGCTTTAAGCCGGAAGGGCTTTCTGCAAAGAAAAATTTTAATCGATTCACCATAAATCCTTTTGATGCATTTTCCTTCATTAGCTCACTTTGTCAAGCATACACATGCTCCTAATTTAATTTAATCAAATGCACCATGTCTTTCTGTCAACAATGAAGCAATTCCTGTGTCCAAAATATCTCCTATCAACTCCCTACCCAGGGCAGCCTGGAGCAGAAGCTAATGAGAAATAAGAGTCTTTATCCACCATCAAAAACTGAAAGGGCTTCTTCCATTTCTGGTTTTTTTTGCTACTAGAAGCCTTCATCACTTGAAAAAATTGGGAATTATGATTCATTATAATAAAAACAATATATCATCCCATGTGGGTTTATAATAGTAGGGAAGTACTAGAAGGATTATAAAAAACAGCAGCACAGAAAAGAAGGTACAAAACCAAGGTCTCAGAACCAAGACTCCTACACTGCCCTTTAGTTTCCCCGCTGCACACCTAAGATGCTTAGGTCTGCTGCCAGTTTTTTGCAGCAGGCCATGTTTCTTCTAGTGAGTACCCCCATCATTGTCACTTCCCTTATTAACTTCCTTCAGACCTCTGCTCAAAGCTCACTTTATCAAAGGAGCAATTCCAGACATCTCCTAGATGACTTGCTTTTTTTAACCCCTGTGTGTGGTGGTTTTTTTTTTTTTTTAAAGAACTCTGGTAGTTGGCACTATGAGTTGACACTATATTCTCCTGTTAGTCTATAAGCTTCTTGAGGATAGTAACCATAGGTGTGTGTCCTGCTCAGCACTTAACTTCTAGAATCTTGAAGTCCTTCTGTCACATAGGAGGTATCTGATAAATTTGTGTCAAATAACTGAAGGCTAAATTAGCTGACCCACAGCCTGATAGTCTTCCTAAGCATGCCAAGTTCTCGTCACTTTGTACAGCTATGTAATGTTATAACATGATCATTTCTGAAATCGGTTTTTTTTTTTTTTGCAGTTTTTGGCTGGGGCTGGGTTTGAACCCGCCACCTACAGCATATGGGGCTGGCACCCTACTCCTTTGAGCCACAGGTGCCACCCAGAAATCGTATTTTTTAAAAAAGCATAATGAAGCAAAAGTTTTAAAACACACAAAACTTTCCAACTTGTGGGTTTTCCTTGTGTTTCTAGTGGAAAAATATAGTGGGGCTGTTGGCAGAAATGAAGAATACAGAAGACAGGTGAAGTGGTAGAAACCTTCAAAAAGAAAGCCTGAAGAGAAGTTAGAACTTAAGTATAACCGTGTCCCAAACTGCCATGTTGCTCCATAGGGGTAGAAGAGAAGGCAGAAAAAGGAGCAAGACAGAAAAAAGCCCTCTCCCCAAAGAATGATCAAAGTATCATGAAGCTTTGGAAAGCTCATTGATTACATTTCATGTCTACTTACAGACACACCCCTTGATAAAAATGTGACAAGAAAAACAGAACCCAAACTTCTCAATTTTCTTAATATACTAAAACTTTAAAATGTATAAGGAATAGCCAAGGCCATCTCACTAAAATAGTCAGTTATCAATGTCAAACTTAAAACATTTTTCCAAAATGAGGGGGTCATTTCTATATTATTTTCTTGATCTATTACATAGCCTCTTTCTTTAAATTTTTAGCTATTTTTTTTGTGCTTACTCTCTAAAAAGAATTTTAGTTTTTTGCATTGTTTACTTTTAGTTCCAAATCTACTGAAAAACTAACACCATCATTAGGAGAGATTGCTGTATCTAGACTATTTCCTCATAATCCTAAAAAAAATGAAGTTTAAAAGTATGAATAGAGAAAAAAATACATAATTTTCATTTCAGCTTTAATGTTATAGACTTTTAATCTTTTTTTTGTGGGGGTAGAGAGAGGATCATGCTTCCTGGGCTGGTCTCGAACTCCTGGACTCAAGTGATCCTCCTGCCTCAGCCTCCTGAATAGCTGGGATTACAGGCATGTGCCATCACATCCAGCTTTTAACTTTCTTTATCTATTTCTTGGTATCATAAGCCTGAATTAAGAGGTGGTTTTCCCTTGAGTGCTTCCAAAAACAAGCACCCCCATTGTAGGCTTAGAAAGAAAACTTCCTTTAGCTCCTACTTTAGAACTGACTCCCAGAACAAGGAAGATACTCTGCTCTATGGGAATACTTGTCCCTCTCCCCATTTGAAATGATAGTTAGCAACTATCACTTAGAGAAAGGCTTGGGTGGGCCTCTGCATCCTTCCGTGTCCTGCAAACAGATAACGGGAGTAGTAAGACAGAAAGAAACCCCACCTATTTTTGGCTTGTTATCGATATTAGGAAGTAGTTGGTCTCCCTGTTTCACGGCTCTGGCTGCTAAGGTCTTTCCTTTCACTGAGCTGAAATCAGCCTTACTGTAAATTTTGGTCCTCTGAGGCATTAACACAACAGTATGGTTCCTGGTCCATGTTCAAGCCCCTACAGATGAGGAGGAGATTCCATCCTGGTAGAGTTTTCTCCAGACTAGATACTGTCAAATGTCTTCACATGATCCTCCCACGGTTTGTGTGCAGACTCTTTGCTACACTGGTCACTCTTGGTGGTCACATGTCAATTGTTCAATGCTGCTTATACACTGTAGCACCAAAATTAAACACTATGTTCAGATTTTCTCTGAGGATATTTTATAACATTCTCATAATTCTGTCAATAATGAGCAAGTGCATTTTTTCTTAAAAAGGCACACGATATAAATGACACAGAATACAAATGTTTCAACTTAATATTTATTCCACATGATTATAAAATGCTGCCTTTTTCTTAGATGTCATCTATAACTTAATTTCTGATCTTATTCTTTAATGAACAGTACTAGTATAACAGAATATTCAGCTTAAAAAGAGCTTTTAACACTAATTGTAAGATGAAAGAATTGTTAGACGTAATAAATATAGATCAACTAATGTATAGATGCCTACTAGCTTCAGAACATGTGAGCGCTACTTTAACCATATAGCTGCTGGCAAACTCCTCTAGGTCACAAAGGAATGTCATTGTGTAAGAATGCTATTAAACTGAAATAACTATCTGTTCTCTCTTAAAGATCTTCCAGCTCTGACTAAAGAAAAGAAGCATGACACTGATAATAAACAGATGACTAAAATGCAGATGGATGTTCAATTCACAAAAACCCAAAGGACTCCAAAGATGAAAAAGTTGATGGCTGGAAACATATCCCCATGTCAGACTAAAATAGGATTTCAGAAGGTGTGTTTCATGCCACTTCAACTGCCATCTCTCATGTCAAATCAGGTGTCCTCAAACTATGGCCCGCAGGCCACATGCAGCCCGTCTAGGACATTTATCTGGCCCACCAGGTGTTTTTGCCTCTGCTGCCTGTCTTGCTTAGCAGCTGACTTGTCCTAGGGTCCGCAGTCCGACCCTCCAACAGTCTGAGGGACCGTGAACTGGCCCCCTGTTTAAAAAGTTCAGAATATTCTGGGCCCCTGGTATAGACAGTGCCTCAGAAAAGTTTCCAAACTCAAAAGAGGTTTGTTTTCCCTTCAGTGATAGAGAGGTGTTAAGAGTCTTTCTCTCCTAATCTTTATTATTAAAAATTTCAAATACATAACAAAGTTAAAATAATTATATTGTGAGCACTCACATCTACCATCTAAATTCTACAATTAACATTTTATCATATTTGCCTTTAAGGGTCTTTTTATGTATTATTCATCAGCATGAGAATATAGTCATATAATTTACAATTTCAGGGGAAAGTTCTTGATACCATTGGGTCAGCATTCATTTTTAAAGTGTACATATAAACATTGCAAGTGCTTAATTCAGGCTAATATAATCTTGCTTGCATTTAAGATCTAACTTCTTCCTTCATGCACTCTGGGTAGAATAATATCTCCTAGATTATTTAACTGTTTATTTAACAGCTCGGTACCGAGATAGTAAAATGTTATCTGTAACAGTTTAACCTTTGCAAGAGCACTTACCTTTGATAGTCTCCAAATGTTTCTAAAAACTTGAAAATTATTTGCAAGCTGCTTGAAGTTCCCCGTGAATCATCTCAAGTTATTATCATAAAATAAGTATAACACCTAATACAGTATTTACTATGTGGTAAACACCACTCTAAGTGCTTTGGATATTTTAGCTTATGCAATACACGTAACACCTTCATTAAATAGGTACTATTAATATTGTCACCTTCCTTTTAAAGATAATAAGCGTGGGAGACAAAGATTTAAAGACCTTGTAAGGGGCAGAGGTGGGATTTAAACCCCTCCAACCTAGCTTAGCTGCCTTTGCAGCTTCCCAGTATGCTACAGTTACCTCTCCAGCAAACAAAATCCACTCTAACATGCTGGTAACAAGTCATTACCATCACTGATGTTCCTGCTAACTTATCGACTATTTTCATTTTGTAAAGTGAAGCAATGTTCAACCTCAGTACATCTTTTTTTGAAACCAACAGGTTATTAGCTTGTTTCTCAGTAAAAAAAAAAAAAAATCCAGGTACAATGTACATCATGGTTATAACATATTTGGAATAGGAAGTATGTACACCGAAAATACAATTAATGCCTATACATGCACGAACACATGCAATCCCACACATGAAGAACATGCATGATCTGAGACAAGTTAATTAACTTCTACGAACCTATTTTGTTGTTGACAAAATGAGGATAATACTGTAAACAGCAGTAACAACTTCATGGGATTATTATGAGAATTATATAGGATAATCTAAGCTCCAAAGTACCCATAATATAATTAAGCACCCAATAAATGTTAGCTGCAAACACATGTAAAACTCTCAGCACTCCATGCGGCACATGCTAGACACTAAAAAAATGTTGTCAATGATAATAACATTTAACAATAATAATACAAGATCAATATGTGTTAATAATAATTAATATTTACTGACACCATGGGAGGAATTACAGATCCATAATTTTGTGTTAATGTTTCCAAAAGAACAATTTTAATCTTGGCCAAACACAGCCTTCCAGGAGATTGCATCATAAAGGATATTTCTGATTAAATCAAGATGACTAAAAGGCACTGCAGCAGATTTAGAAAAATCATTTAATTTATAAATAAATCAAATTGGTATCAGCACAGGGTCTCTGCTGGTTATTATAGCCCATGTGTCAACCCAACAGTGTTAGCAGGGAAACATTTAAAAACTACTCTATTCAGCTATGAAAACTCAAACTAAGAGGTGAAAAGAATCTCTTCTTATATGGAAAATTTTTATGTCTCTATTTTAATGTTTAAATTGTAAGTTGGCACTGATGAAGAGGGCCACAAAAACTGATTTTAAGACTTGGTTCTCCAAAGTCATAGAAGGATGATGTGATGTGTAATCTTCCCTGTTGCCAAACTCCACAGCCTGCAGATAATTTACAAAATATGTTACTTATTCTTTAACTCTAACATTGTCAGGCAGAACTGGGATCACATACATCAAGAAAAGATTCCCTCTCTTGTGTTTCCATTTAAATAAACTTAGAGGAGTCAATCTCTATCTCATTAAAAACTTCAAACTCCAGGACTCTCTGAGACAGACTGGAGTCTCAGAGAACAGGGATGGAGTCACTAGGCCCCTCAGGTGGCTCTAAGTGAAAAGTCACCCAAAAGTCCAAGGGCTGTCCTTGGACAACCCATCAATTCAGTCAGGTGTTACTAACACCCCAACACTCCATCTGACCGGACCATTTAGTCTTTGCAGGTACAAATGGCAATTTGCTGTACATTTTTGATTACACATATATTTTTGCCACCATGCCTAATAGCATGTAAAACAAAAAAGTGCCATTTTGTACACACAAAGGCACTTATTGTGGCTCAGTGGATCTCAACACCATGCACTCTGAAAAGACTGGTGATGGTGTGATGGGAATGGGACAAGAAATGAACAACTGTGTTTTCCCCTGTTAATAGCATAAGGCAAAAAAAAAAAGGATGTTTTTAACCACCTTGAGTTACCGAAAAAGACCTTGCTGCTGAAACCAAGAGACGTTTGACAGCCATTGTCCATATTTCATTTCCTTACATGCTGTTCCTTTCATATCCATTATTTTATTGCTCTCAAATTACATGTATTTGCATGGTTTCCTCAGATACGAGATTCTAATAACATCAAGCTATGTGGTTTTGGCTGCAAGTGGGCAATTCTGTCCATAAAGAGATGCTAAACAAGACCATATCCAGGCTTCCTAAAATTTCAGTCTAACACATTACGAAATAATTAGCAACAGTTACATGGTGTATACAGTTTACGCCATGAAACAGGAAGTCATAAATCTTCAGAGATGAAAATAATAATTTCACATTAATTCTACTGCTATTTTAGAATCAAGAACTTGGAAAAGTGTCTGCTTTAACTCGAATCCAAGCAAATACACATGCCTATGTGCATATTATTTTGAGGGATACTTATTTCTTAAAAAGTAGGAGTAAAAGGTAAGTTTCCTTTTAGAAAATTTGCTACAGAGTGGTCCCTAAGCAAAAGTACTTGAAAAGCACCTTTGACAGATGTCACTGACTTTTAGGCTTCAGAACACTCATTTTAAAGCATGACCCAATCCTACAGCTTTACTCTGCCTCACTCACATAAACTATGAGTTTATAGGCTTCTCTGTACACATCTCTGTACACAGTGGGTGCTTAATAAATCTTGGTCTATAAAGATAACAGGAAAAAAACATATATATATATCCAGAACTCCAAGTCACCTTCTGACAACCATTCTATTTTTTTCCTGGTTTTCTGGGAGAAAGTGGGTGTAATTAATTTCTTAAAATGACACCAGGTCATCTTTTCCCTTACTATCAAGTCTTCTCTAGTCTCAGGCACCTCCTAATGACTACTAAACTTCCTCCTGTTTAAATTTGAACACTCTATGCCATTTTACACCTCAGAACTCAGAGAAGGTAGCACAGTAGCTGGTACACGGATGTGACAGAATGTTTTTATTCCACCCCCGAAAAAAGCTCCCTGTTTTTGACACACTGGAAAATGTACAGCTAGAGAGTGCTCGAGGCGAAGATGCCACCCCAGCCTTACATCTGTCTGCTTTCATTTGTCTACAACTGTGCTTATAGATAAAACAAGCTTTCCAGATGTCATCACAAGCAGGGCTCATATGCTGACTTCACTGAGACACCATTGTTGGCTGCCAGCATAACAGAGTTGTAAAACTAAAATATTTAAACTCTGAGCTACTCAACACAACTTTGAATGTCACATAGGATCTTATTTCAGGATTAATTAATGTACACCCCAATAAAATAATCATGTGTTAAAAACAGAGCTGGCTGGCATGCCAGAAGATCTAATTTTCCTTTTTCCAAATGTCTCAATGGCATACAACAGCATCATGAAGAAATTTTTGAAGGAAGGCACTTATGGCTACATTTCATTTGTATGCCTTACCAAACTCTTAAGTTTCGGGGTATAATGTTTCACTGTGCAAAGACCTATGTGTTCTCATTGTCTAAAACAGATAAACCTAAGGTGAACAAAAGCAATATGCCAGGCACAGGCTATAAAGACATTTCTACTATCAGAGGGGAAGGCCAATGACAAGTGATGGGGGAGATTACCAAGAGGCATGGTTATAAGCATGCATATATAAAGCTGGGCTTCAGGCAACCTGGTATCAGGGAGCTGGAATGTTTATGTGAAAATACAATATCCCTGTGGTTATCATTACAACCACTGTACAAAGAGCACTGCAGTCATTTCATAATGCCCTTAACAAAGAACTCATCATTCCTGTGCGTCCTAAAAAATTACTCTAACATACACATGAATATTTCTCATTTTTTCTTTTTTCTCTGAACCTAACATATTAGTTTTTGTTGAGAGAATTACAGGGAGCTAAGCTTTGGTCTAAATGACCACTCCTCATAATACCTCATATAGCTAACTGTTTTGAATTGGAAAAAGAAGCCAATTCACAGTTGGGTACCCAAGACCTCCACAATGCATCTCCTATTAACTTGGGCTTTCTTCCTGCGCTGGTAAGTTTTTTCTAGCACAGTTTGCACTTTTGTAAACCTGGGTCAGAAATGTTCATTATGCATCTGTTACTAAAAAAATTGGTTTGGGGGTCATTCTGGTTTTAGAGGCCAATTCCATCTCATGACCACAGCCTTCTAGAATTTCTGCTTAATCTGACAAGAGACCAATTTTGCATTAATCCAGACAAGGCATCAATAATACAGAGTCTGTTGGGCTGGTCCTATACCCCACTGGGTTCATCTCATGTTGTTAGAGCTTTTCAAAATAAAAATTAAAAAAGCATGTTCCAAGCAATCCACAACCTTTTTCTACTCACCACCCCTACTCCCAAGGTAGAATAGAATAAAATATTTACTTGTGATGGCTTTCCAGGAAGACCATTTATTGTGAGAGAAAAAGAGTCAGTTACTTTGCCTCCCCACCATCCTGAATGTTCCCATCTTCTCATGAGCTGATGATCTAGTTCAAACCCTCTGAAAATAAATCACCCCAAAGCACTCACGATTTCCCTCAAGACCCTAGTAGGCAGCTTCCTGCTTTGTGTGTTCCGAATCCTGTGTGGGAAGGCTAATGTGTTTTAGGGATGTTTGTTTTAATGCAAAGAACTCAGTAAAGTCTGAACAGCCTGCCATGGCCATGCCTCTACCTCCAGTCATCCTGGCCTCTTCCACTCCTGTTTCAGCCCGAGTGAAAGCCACCAGTGCAAAAGGAAGACCTGGGTGTGAAATGCTAGTCGTTCATACATGTTAGGATAGCTGTTATACTTCTTGAGGTTACAGTAATATTCTCATTCCTGGTTCCGTGGGACTTGATGTTTTTCCTTTATTCAGCTAAGTGTTCAGGTTGAGACAGAAAAGATACTGCTGAAGCACACCTACCTTGCATTTCATCTGAATCTTCCCATACACAAATCAATATATACCCATACTTATTATTTCCCCAGTGTTATGAGTGGACAATGTCATTGAGACTTTCTTTATAAAATTATCTGCGGTAATGCTTACTTAATCTAACCCTAATTACCAGTTTTTTCGCAAACATTACCACAGACGCTTAATGATACATCAGGCTCTCCAATATTTGAGTTGAAGTTTACTTTCTGTTCTTTTAAGTTCTCTTGGGTTTCTGTGAGGAATTAAAATTATTAAATAATAGCAATGTGGGAGAGTCACATGACATCTTTAATCTCATTTTTGCTGTTTAAATCCACTGGGGAATACAGAAGTGACATCTCCTATATTCCCTTTTTACAAATTAGACAAGAGATGGGTGAGTCAGTTACTTGTTTGCCAATAGGCAAGAAAGTAAGCCTGAGGTTGAGCCAGTTTACTTGAAGAGTAACTAGAAACCCAGTCTTAGGGGGTCACTCATCCTCTCCCGGCTACAGACCAGAGGACATAATAACAGCAATAAGTCTGTTAGCCAGAGGAGAGCCTATTCTGAACACTGAAACCTGCCAGGACAAGCAGTGCTACTCACAGGCCTCTATTTGAATACAACTGCATTAAAAAATAACCCAATTTAACAATTCAGAAGTTCTGATATATGTTTTATAAAAATGTATGAGAGACCTAAAAGCCATGGAGAGCCATAACTTCGAGCTGCCTCATTTGTTTCTCCTTTATTACAGTCCTGCATGGTGGGCACAAGCTCTTCACTGAAAAGAGAACATTAAATCTTTATTCTAAACTGTTTTAGCAGAACAATATTAATAGTTGAATATTATTTTGTCTGACTGATAAAATACCATTCAAATAAGACCAAAGAGAGCACTGAACCCCAGCCAAATCCTATGAGAAAAAAAGTGACGAGCTATCTTCAGAAACAATAATTTTTTGTCACTCTTGAGATTCCAGTAACATTTCTCCTGCTTCATAAGCCCCAAAGCTGACTTCCTGAGTGAAGGAGGCTATTCAGAAATAAACATTTCTCTGGGTCCCCCTAAATAGAGCAAGTAGCTACATGAATAGGGTGACCAGACGTCCTGATTTTGGCGGGACAGTCCCACTTTTCATCAATTTATCCCGCGTCCCGCGGCGTTTTAAAAAAGTCTCGATTTTTGGAAAGAATGCATGAACAGGCTGGAGAACAAGAAGGGAATATACGGTTTTCAGCCACCATATGGCTATTTTGCCAGAATATGAGTTTTATATTATTTTTGTTAATTTTATAATGTTAAACTGTAATAAATAATTGCTGAGAAGTCATTATCGAGAACTGCTTATCAAAGTTTGCATTGTTGTCAGGCCCTGCCTGCCCTGTCCCCTGCCCTTTGCCGCCTCCCCCCTCCCCCGCCATGTTGTCCCATCTTACAGATGTTAAAATCTGGTCACCCTATACATGAAATATTCTGTCTCTTCCTCAAATGTCTGTTTGGTCTTTTCTAAATCACTTTGTTTCCATGGATATTTTACCATAGATGGAGAAACAGGGCATGATTTAAGTTTAGAGGAAAGAGTTCAATATCGGAAAATATTCAGACATCAGTATTATTTAATTGAGCAAAATCCCAATACTACTATTTATGGCCCTATCTTTGGAGTTCTTTGCTTTATCTTTGTACTACCAAACTACATATCCCACATGGCATACAGAAAAGCACCATTTCTCCTTACTGGTATTTCAGTATGTGTCACTACTAACCATTTCAGTAGAGTTAACAGAAAACCTTTTCTTAGATTTTCAATTTTCTATCAAATTCACAAGGAATTTTTCTCTCTCACCTATTATACTGATATATAACATAAAAAACAAAGTATTAACAAGTCTATTCTGCTGTAGGTATCTTTTTAAAAATAAGCAAGTGAATGACAACAGTACTGATAGCTACATAAAGTTTATATAACACAAACCTACACTTAAACTAAATGAAAAAAATCACATTGAACCTAGTTTGAACCCACATAAATAAATTAAGCAACTTTGTAGAAATATTCACAGTGTGTCTACATAAAAGGTACCGACTCAAATGCCTAAGTGGGAAACAAAATATTTTCTAATTGGCAAATGAATGGTCCAGTCTGGAGATCTTTTTTTTTGCACTAAAATACCAAATTCAGGGTTTAGCTTGCAAATATGTTAGATTAAGTACTGCTTTTGATATTGTACTGACTTTAAGTTCTTATAAAGAAATACTACAGCAAAAGCATTCATTAAATATTTGAAATCTTAATCCGGATCATTAAGTCAGCCTTAGTCACCAGCTACTCAAGGAGCAAAGATTAAAGTCTAAGCTAGATGAAAACCAAGGACAATTTTACTTTTGGGAGATAGTCTCTTTTTGTCATGACTGGTGGATGGGTAGAGTGCTGTAACATCATAGCTCACAGCAACCTCAAGCTTTTGGGCTTAAGCAATTCTCTTGCCTCAGCCTCCTGAGTAGGAGGGTATATAGGCACCTACCACAACACCCAGGTTTTTTTGTTTGTTTGTTTTTGTTTTTTAGAGATAAGGGTCTCACGCTTCTCAGGCTGGTCTAGAATTCCTGAGCTCAAGCAATCTGCTGGCCTGGGCCTCCCAGAGTGCTAAATTACTGGAGGGAGCCATTGTTCCTAGCTTCCAAAGACAATTTTAAAAGGTAAAAAGTGGCCTCTTCAGGGATAAAGCCCCCTTCTGGCAAAAACCCCAAAATACCGATTGATAGATATGGTCAAAATTTTAGGCAAAAAATTTTAGGAATCGTAAAATCACTGACATCATATGTTAGTCTTTACTAATTACTTTGTTTTCTAAAATGTTTAGCAAACCCATTCTATGTAAATCTTTATATTAAAACAATGGGATTGGCTCGGCGCCTGTGGCTCAATTGGCTAAGGTGCCAGCCATGTACACCCAAGGTGGCGGGTTCGAATCCCCAGCCCGGGCCCGCCAAACAACAATGATGGCTGCAACCAAAAAAAATAAAATGGCCAGGCGTTGTGGCGGGTGCCTGTGGTCCCAGCTACTTGGGAGGCGGAGGCAGGAGACTCGCTTGAGCCCAGGAGTTGGAGGTTGCTATGAGCTATGATGCCAT
>CAUYQV010158043.1:0-17162 GCA_963574575.1 Galagoides demidoff | reverse complement strand
AGGCTATGTTAACCAGTTTGATGAGAGTATTTCAAAATGTATATGAAAACACCACACTGTATCCCATGATTGCATTAACGTACACAGCTATGATTTAATTAAATATATATATATTAGTTGCCATTAATGTGATGATTCTGAATGTCCTAAGTGGCTGTTGAGTTCGGTGGAGATCACACACTATTTTTTAGGACTCTCAGTAGAGGACTGGATTGGGGGAGGGAAGGGTAAAGAAGAGGGGATCTCAACTCTGGGATTTTAGCAGGAAAGGCAGCCCCCCTCAGCCAGAGGCCAAGAAGAGCCAATGTAAGGACCCCTGATCAGTCAACCTGCAGCTGCATTCACTCTTTCTTCTGTTCATTCATAAACAACCCACAAGAATCAAGAAGAAAACATGGCCCTGGGCAAAAACTCATCTTACCTTTGAAAGAAAACATTCTGAACAAACATCCCTGGCCTTCCTAAGATAACATGAAAGATCTCATCAAGCAAATCTACAGTGTGGACAGGACTTTACTCAGATGCTAAGACAGCTTCCAGCTCAGAGGAAATGGGCCACAGGTAGGATGAACTATAGGTGCTGGAGGACCACAAGGCGAGGCCAGTATGTCTGAATGGACACCAGCCTTGGAAGAAGACCTGGCCAGAGTCCTCTCCTTATCAGCAGTGTGACCGCAGGCAAGTTTCTAACAGCCCGGGGCCTCAGCCTCCTCTTCTTGGAAGTCCCTCCAGTCCTAACGGCCTCTGATCTTTCTAAGCTGCCAAGTGCTCTCTCCGTGCTGGGCCTGAAAATGCCTTAAGTGTCGTGACTGTCTGCTGATTAGTTTGATTAGCCCTGCTGATTATCAAGGACCAGTGGCTTCATCATTTGGACTAGCATCCCCAGGGGGAGAAGCCTCCCTAACTGATGTACTGGAGGGAGACAGAATGGAAGCTGGGACTTCCGGAGAGGGCAGAGGAAGGGAGATAAACGGTCTGATGACACTGAGTGATTTCCATTAGGACAGGTGACCTGGGCTGGAAGAGTATATTCTTTCAGTCCAGTAACTTCAATTTCTGTTGGATTAGATTTCACCCCTTCCACCTAAGAAGACATCATCAAGGCAGAAATAAACTGAAACTGCTGTGGCAAGCTTACAAGGGGTCAATGGCAAGGCAGCTCTATGCACAGCCTGCCTGCTCCTCCGGCGCTGGCTTATCAAAACCTGGCTCGGCGATTTGTACGTAAGCAGGCATTTGCTAGAATTGTAACAGTTGCTAACGCATATAAAGCAGATAGGGATGAGATGAAGATCCCTGATGGTGGTGGTGCCTAAGAGGTGATATGATAAAGAATGAAATTATGTAAAAAAAAAAAAAAAAAAAAAGGGCGGCACCTGTGGCTCAAAGGAGTAGGGTGCTGGCCCCATATGCCCGAGGTGGTGGGTTCAAACCCAGCCCCAGCCAAAAATAATAATAATAATGAAATGATGTAAAAACATTAGTTACTGCTAATATGCTGGTTGTCTAAGGTTCCACTCAACTGTTAAACTCTTACTGAGTCCTAATGATTGTATATGACTTTGAAAGAGGAGAGGAAGAGAGGGCATACCCTAAACTCTTCAGCATGGAGAGGAGCCCAGCTCAGGGGAAGCCAGCTGGAGCCTGTGTATGGGAAACTCCATAAGCCACGGGGGTAAGTGCTTATTCCCATTCAGCCCTAAACTACAAGCAAGAGGCAGTCTTGCTCCTGTGTTATAACCTAACTTGTTCTCTAAAGAAAACATTTCAAACAAATTCCTCTTTCCCTTCTGTGACAAAATGAACAGTCCCACCCAACAAGGCTAAAATTCGATAGGATTTTATGTACATCCCATGACATCTGAAAAACCAGATTGGCCTGAGAAGTTCGTCTTGACTTCGATCTTATCATCTCCACACATGTTATTCTCTCCATTCCTCCAACAAGTGATCCCCTGAGAAAGCTGGCATCCCTGCAGACAGATGCGCTCAGTGATACGGTTAATGGGTTCATAGGTTCCCAGTAAACATACGCAGTGATGATCAGTTGATGCAACACAGAGAGAAATGTGGCAAATCCGTGACTGAGTTTGGCTGAGTTGGACAAATGCTTCAGCCCAACATAGATAAGGTCCCAATTGTGGGACCTGTCTGATTCTTCCATAGCCAGAAGAAAATGCTACCTGAGAACACTGCCCTCTCTGTAGCTCTCAAAGCACTGACTCTCACATGGTCTCGTAGGATTCCTACACCAAGCCTATGCAATGGTAAGAGAGGCGTCAAAATCACAGTTAATGCAGCTCTCCTGAAAGCTCATTCAACGTGCTTCTGATAAACCCACAGCTGTCTTGTGCTATCCCAAACCAGAACCACAGAACACAGTCTAAAAGAGGCGTTTACGCAGTCCATACTTGAAGACCTTTCCTATGCTTCTCTTGATACTGTCCCAATCATTAAAAGATTAAACAAATTTTACTTACATTCTGTTAAACCTTAAGACTCAGACAAAAAAAAAAAGAAAGAAAGAAAAAGGGAGCTGGACCTTAACCTTTGGGAAAATAATGCAGGGTTATACTTCATCTGTGAAACTTTTATTAAACACTTAGGGAATTTTTAAAACTGAACACAAACTTGAAAGGGAGACCTTCCAAATGATGTAACAATGACTTACATTGAATAGAATTTAGTGTTCTGGTCTCCACGTAGAAGTGAAAGACTAGGTACCAACTGGACAAACAGTAGACCTCTTCATCTCATCCATATCTGCTTACACCTTCCTTGGAGAAGTCTACCTTTTTCCTGCTCTCCTGAGGTTCTTCATTTATATTCTATTACTGCACTTGGTAAACGACTTACGTTTAGTTGTTTCAGGTCTCTCTCTCTCCATAGGGAAAGAACTCAGGCCCACCTCCCTCAAGGGCTTGGCACAAAACTTGGCACCTTGTGGGGACTCAACATGTGCAGACTTGCAATGAGTGAGCTGCACCGTTCCAAATGTGTTTGGCATTTCTAAAGTCCAGGGTTGAGAAAAGCTTGGAGACTGGTCTATATTTAGAATCCATGAATCCAAGAAAGCCCATTCGGCTTGGCCAACAGTTGCTGGCTTCAGATCTGAATCACCAGAAGACAATGCCTGTCATTAGTATTCATGTGTTTGTCTTCTGTGTTCGTGGGTGTTAAATCTTCTCTAGAAGAGAAGAAAATTTTTATTTTAAGAAATTTTAAAAAGTTGAAAGGGTCAATAGTACACATATAGTCTCTTCGCCTGCCTTTACCAATTGTTGATGCCTTGTTCCATTTGCTTCTCTCTCACTGCCTGCAGATGTCCTAAACCCTCGGAGAGTACCTGACAGATATCATGCTTCTCACCCCTAACTACTGTGCCATGCATCACACTGAACACCAGAACATCCACCTACATAACCACAATGCCATTATCACATGCCAGAAATTAATTTCAAGACAGCAGTATTATCTAATATCAAGTTCGTGTTCAAGTTCTCTTAATTATCCCTATAGTATCTTTATTATTTATTTTTTTCCATCCAGAATCCAATCAAGAATCAAGCATTGCATTTGGTTGCTGTGTCTCTTTAGCTCCCTTTCACCGCGACAGTTCCCCTCATCTTCTTTTGTTTGCTCAGCGACACGGACCTTTTGGAAGAGGCCATACCAGGTGTCTCTCAGGGTGCCCTACAATTTGAATTTGTCTGTTATTTCTTCATGATTAGATTCGGATCCTTTCAGGTACTACTGCAGGTATGTTGTACATTTCCACTGAATCACATCAGAAGTATGGGGTTAGTCTGTCTCATTATACACAAGTTTGATAACTTTGGTTGAGGTTGGAATTATTATCTTTGAATTATAAATAAACTGAAATTCAGAAAGGTCAAGCAAGTAACTCCAGGTCGCACAGAAGTAACGACCAGAACTGGATTTAACCCAGATCTGCCCCCGAAGACAATGCTATTACCACTGAATAAAGAAGAATATCTTCTCAAAATCCTTGCTTCTCAAAAATGAGAAGGAAATTGACAATACTGAGGAAGGAAATGCAAAGAGGGAGATCAGCGGGATGGACAAAGGTAAGGATTGTTAGAGACCGGTTAATAAGACCAACATCGAGTGGGAGATAAGAATGAATAAAATATGTGGGAGCAAAGAAGGAGGAGAGTGCACTAAATAAATAGAATGGGAAAAACCAGATGGTCTAGCAAAGAAATTGCTATCTCTTTAGTAATGAGTTACAGATGATAGGCCTGGGTGAGATGCTGCTGCAGGGGTTCCTTCAGCTGCCTGCAAAGTTGACCAGATAACCAAATTATGACACTTCTGCTAAAACGAAGGATGCTGGCATGACAGTATATGTTCCACGGGGCAGAGATTGTTTTGTTTTGTTCGTCACCATATCCCTAATATCTAGAAGAGTATCTGACACAGAGAAGGCACCCAGAAATCTCTATTGCCTGAATGCTATTAATAACACAACTATCATTGAGCATTTCTTCTATTCAAGGTGCTTTTAACTTTACAAGAGACTATAATTTGCTGATAACATTTTTCAGATGAAGAAGACTGAAGTTCAGAGATACAGCAACTTGCCTAAGACTTGCTATAAGAGGCAAAGCTAGTTTAGGAACCCCAATTTCTCTTACTCCAAATCTGAGAAGACTTGGAATTACTGACAAGGCGAGTGAGTATTCAGTGTCTGGTCTCCACTGTGCAGACTGTGGCCCTCCTCGCCAACATGCTAAGTCCACCGGCCAGGCCCTTTATATTCCAGAGCACCTGCCAGGTTCCCGTGTCTCACCACCCAGTCTGGCCTGCCAGATGTCCCTAGAGCCAGCCCGCCTCAGAATGCAATCAGCTGGGATTTCTTGTGATCATTCCCCCCTGGGGTTTGTCAAAAGAAGTGTGATTGATCATACCCAGCTGGCTGTAGTGAGATGGTCAGGGCAGGTCTGTACGGTGCTAAGTCAGATGAACGCCAACATGAAGTCAGCATCTCTGCACTAACAGGGGAGGAAGGGGGAGTCCCCGGAAAGCCCCAGGATGGTCAGAGTGGTGGGCACATAAGACTTTATAGAGATCCCTTCTCAGGATCAACTAGCGCATACTGCATGCCCGCTGCTGGGCTAACTGCATTCAAATACACTATTAGCCACCCTGTGACAGGCAGTATCAAATGTCAATAGATCATCCCCAACTCAGCTTGTACAAAGAGACTTGTGTCACAAAGACTTAAGGCTTAAGTCCAAAAGTGAATGCCTAGCCCACTGTATTTTCCATAAAATCAGAATCTCTCGCATAAGAGGGCGGGGGAGAAGCAGAGAACTGATCAGCCTCATTGGATATGAAGCATGGTCTCTCATCTTTTTCCTCCCCTCATTGTCCATTTTTGGACTTACAAGAACTCTTCTTATAATTAAAATTTTGCCATGCTGACTTTGGCTCCTTACCGTTGTTGTTATAATAGTAAAGTTGTCGCAACAAAGTCTGATGAACCAGAAGCCTGAGAGAACTCTTTAAAGTATTCATTCAGCAAATGCTTACTCGGTGCCTACCACAGGCTCTGCACCCTGCCAGGAGTGAGAAGGCTAAAGAAGAATGACACAGTCCCTGCTCTCAAGTAGCTTTCCACTCAATGGAGTAGACAAGAAAATAGATCAACCCAATGCAAGGTGCAATATGCTATAGCCGAGGAGCTGCAGAAGGAGGACAAGTCCAGCTTAGCTGGGAGGGGCCCAGAAAGGCTTCCTAGTGGAGGTGACGCTGGAGTTTGGCCAAGGTGATGGTGAATGGCCAGGAAAAAGTAAGAGATGGGCACGAAAGGCCAAAGGAGCAGGGTGGGGATGCGATTGATTTCACATTTCCTGTATTCCTCCTTTAGAAAAGAAAAAAACATTCTCATCTCATGGATCTCGTCCATTAAAAAAAACAGCACGCACTAGATTGTAAGCCCATGGCCAGCCCAATTTCCTGGTCCCCTCGTACCATTAGCCACAGCCCAGAACAGGATAATGGCTATTTAGAAGCATGAACTTCAATGCCGTGCAAAATCCTGAATCATCAGTGAAAGGTTCAGTTATATTCAATTGACTGGACTTCCTCCTAAGTTGGAGGAAGGATGCGCTGTGCACCTGCTAACTGACTGTGCTTCAGTCTTAGGTCAATCCCACCCAACATGGGTCTTCCTGGATAACTCCAAACTACTCAGAATATGCAATCCCACCACCACCCAAGGTCATCTCACATTTCCCTAACACTATGGTTCTCTGGGTTATGACCAGCTCCTGCCTTGATTTCAAACGCCCATTTCTATCCATTCGCAGTGGGAAAGCTAGGAAGAGGCTGAGGCATTACTAAGGGGAAAAGAGCACCCAGCAACACTGAGCATAATAACCGCTGTCCTGCAATTGTTAGCACAGAGTCAGAACTGGGATCTGGGTTCAGACACAGAGCTGATCCACTGCATTCAGATGTGAGCCCTAGGAAGGATAATGCACTTCCTCTCTTGAAGTTTTGATATCTTCATCTATAAAATGGAGATAATATTATAATCCCCACTTCATAGAATCACGTAAGGATTAAACAAAATATATGCATCTGCATGTATGAAAGTAGCTAGCTAGCTATCTGATCTTCCTTCTCATAAAGGTTTCAATTTTCCTGGGCCCTTGGAGACTGAGGCCATAGATTCTGATATTAGCAAAGCTGCTTCCAGGTGATGGAATCACGCTAGCGAAGGATCAAAGTGAGGCTTGGTCAATAACAGGCCTCAGCTATCCCTTCCCCAGACTGGGCCAGGGTGCTAGGAAAAGGGAAAGGAGAAAAAAGAGGGAGCCCACGTGGGGCCCCAGGTGGGGAGACTCATCAACACAAACTGAACAACATTCTGTGCAGGAGGACACGCGAGTCTGTGTTACATCTGTGTGGACTCCACTAACTCACTGTGTCTTTTCTGCTGTTACATCACATATTTCAGTTCCAACTAAACATTAAAAGAAACAGAAACATGAATGTGTTTTTAATCCGTTTTTACCACCTAAAAAGAGCAAATGAAAGGGAAACAACTGCCAAGTCCACTCTCCAGGCAGATCCCCACCAACACCTGCAAATACACACACAGAGACACCAAAATCCACCTCCACCCCTCCCCCCCCTCGCCTCTGCCCCTGGTTCCCTGGGCTTTGGTAACCTCTCTGAAGAAACCTGTTGCTCAGAGTGAGGCCCTGTGTGCACGCCCCCACCTGGTGGCTGAATCTGGAAAAGCTTTTCCAGCTAAGGAAGACTGGCCGTGTAAGTAACTCCAGGCTCCTTGCGCCCTTTCCACTGTCTCAGTCATGGGTCAACTGGGGAACAGAAAGGGAAATCCACTGCTAAAAGCACTGAGGGTGCGAGGTGAGGAGGAGTCAAGGTCATGACCCATTCCCTGACAAAACTCGGTAACCGTACAACGCTGCCAGCCCCCCAGGTGTATGTGTTGACAGCCCAGATTTCCAGTCCTGGGTAAAGAGCCAGCACCACCACTCTCTCCCCTTCTTTCAAACACGGGTAGATTTTCTACGCGAGTGTCAGAGGCAGAGGGAGTTCCATCCTCTCCTGGCAATAATTTGCATCCTGACTGGCAAAGAGACTCTTTGTAGGAGAAGAGTGTCCAGGCAGGGCCCCTGGCATCCCTGGGGCCCGGCCCAGCCGAAGCACGAGAAAGCGCTGCAGTTGAGCCTGAAGGTAGATGAGAAATGTTTCAACCCAAATAATGCCCCCCCCACAACCTCTCGGTTCTGTTAAATCTCAGCCCCTCCCTCCAGGCTTAGACACACACGCAGACGCGCACACACACTCTATGGGTGGTGCGCGCCACTCCCAACCTCAACTCCACGATATATTATCTGAACTCCGGAGCAACGATCCCAGGAGACAGGATCCGCCCCAAAACACAACGGTCACGGGTGGACCCGCTTTATCTTGTCAAATCTCCACACTAACTGGAAAAACCACGTCATTCTTTCAAGCTTCGATACCAACACCTCGAGGTGCCATAAATGCGCCCCGCGCGCGCACCACACATCAATCCAATCTCCGAATTAGCTTGGAAAGCACGTTTGATCTCTCAGGCTCCGGTCCGACCCCAGGAGAGCGGCTCATGCCACTATCCACACACAACACAGAAACCCGCACCGAGAGCAGGCTGGGCTCCAGTTCAGCGGGAGAGCACCGTATAAAGCCCCAGGGACTTCCCCGCCTCCAGCCCGGTCCCCGAACCCCACACCGCGCGCAGCCGCCGAGGGGCGCCCCGAGCGGCCGGGTACTCACACCAGCGCGTGGTAGAGCAGCGCCCAGCCCCGCGGTCTCTCGAGGGCGTCGTAGATCAAAGTTTGGATGCGGCGGTACTTGGCGTTGTTTCTCTTGACAGGGCGGCTCAACGGGGTCTTGGCCAGCAGCCCGATGCCCTGCGGGGTCCTCCGCGGCCCCTCGTCGCGGCCGCCGCCCTCCAGTAGCAGGGTCCCGTCTTTGTCAGCTCCGGCCCCGAGCGCCAAGGTGACTTGCTCCACGTCTCCAGGCGCCAGCCCCACTTTCCGTTCCTCGTCTCCGGCCGCCGCTGCCGCGTCCCCCCCGGCCGGGTTAGCGGCCCCGCCGCCTCCGTCGCCCCCGTCGCCGCCGCCGCCAGCCGCCCCCGCCGCCTTGCGCGCCTTGAGCCCCATCTGCCTCGCCCCCGCCGGCCGCTTCGCCTTCTCCGCTGCTTTTCGGGGAAGAAGGGGCGCTTGGGGTGCGTGGACGAGGCGGCGGCGGCGGCTGCAAGCCCGGGAACTCCAATGCCATGATCCGCGCGCCCCTCCCCACCCACCCCCTTCCCAAAAGCAGGCAAAGGAGGGCCCCCAGGGGGGCAAGGGAGGCCAGGCCGGGGTTCAGGAGGTCACATCCCGCGCGGGTCAGCCGTGGGACCACTAGGGGAGCGGGCCGGGGGCTTCGGGAAGCCGGCGAGGGCGCGCGAGACTGGCGAGGAGGCGCTAGGGTGCGCGGCGGCGGGAGCCTGGCACCGGCGCTCCGGGGCGGCGGCGGCGGCGGCACCCGGGCCGGCGAGCCCGAGACAGCATCGCAGTTTATTTACAAGCCCAGTGCCAGCCGCCCTCCCGCCTGCCACACGCGCCGCCGCCGCCGCCTCCTCCCTCCTCCGCTCTCCCACCCGCGCTCCTCCCCGCCCGCTCCAGCCTCAGCCCCGCAGCAGCAAGCGCGCCGCGGCCGGAGCGCACGCCGCCTCCCGCCCTCTCTCCCTCGCCGGGGTGGGGCCCCATTGTCCCGCCCCGTCGCGGCGGGAGGCCCCGGCGGCGCCCCGCCCCTTCCCGCCGCCCCCAACCCCAGCGCGCAGGAGGAACCCGGGATGGCAGGGGCGCCGCAGCCAGGCCGTGCGCTGCTGCGCGGGGCTCCCCGAGCTCTCTCGTAGGCGTTGGGGTTTCCCTAGGGCGGGGCATGGTGGGAAAAAGAGGGGAAGGGGAGCACGGACTGGGGGTGTCTTCCTAGCGCATTCTCCCTGTGATTGTAGGTTCACATTTTCTCCCCTGTTTCCCCTGCTTCCAAGTTGCAGGTTGACCAAGGCCAAGTGCAGAGCAAACCCACCGGCTCTATGGTAGCAGTGCTTGTGACTCCCTGTTCCCTTTGGTTCATGGTTCACCGTGGACACTGCAGCCCTCGCCTCTCCAGGTCAGAGAGCTGAAGAAATAGATTCAGAATGTTTGGTTCTTGCTTATCTCCTTCCTTGGACTCTAGGCAAGTATTCCTTCTCTCGCCCAAATGTTGGATCTAGTTCATCACTAAAACTCCCAGAGTGAGCCTCCCTGGCAAAGAGCGATGCTCTCCATCCGTGGGAGATGAGGCCTCTGCGCCCGCAAAGCTTGTGTTTTAGTGAGAGGTAGAAAACAGGAAAAAGGCAAACTTGAACAGTATCATTTCCGATTTTGGTAAATAGTAGGAAGGAAGAAAATAGGGTGCTGTGTTTGACTGATGAGGGGAGCTTCTTTAAATTGGCTGGTCCTAGAAGACCTGGAAAGTGACAGTTTGAGATGACACCCAAATGTGCAGCGGAACTGTGAGGGCAGAGGGGAGAGTGGAAGAAGAGGCGGCCACGGCTAGTTAGGCCGGGGCTGGAGCTCGTAAGCCACTCGGCACAGTAGGCCCCTGTGTTTATGAACAGATTAATGCTCAGTAGTGATTTGCACTTGCCCATCTCCGCCACCCTGAGAGAAGGCCCCCATTTTTGCTGTCCTATGGTACCTCCTCCCACTCTCTTCCCTGGGGGGTGGGGGGGCTGTGACCTAAGGCCAGAGACCTGTCCTTAGTATATAAGCAAGGAGAAACCAGGGGCTTGTAAGAATATCACCTCTGGGTTTGCCAGGAGGAATTGGCCAATGAGAGAAAAGGAGAAAAGAGAAGGGAAGGAAAAAGAAGAAAACAGAGGGCAAGGGGAGAAGGCGGGGAGGGGCGAGACATAGGATGGGTGGGGTGAAGACCGAGAAAGGGGTCAGAGAAGGCCCACCTGTGTAGAAGGACTGTCAGAGGGGAGAACTGGAGCAGTCCCTGAACCAAGAAGAGGGCCGTTTCCAGAAAGAAGTTAAACTATAGGGCTAAAATCATTCAAACAGTGTGGTATTGGCACAAAAAGAAACTGTTCAGTGCGACAGAAGAGCTTTCCAGAAACTTCTCCAGGATGAGAATGTATTAAGTAGGAGGAGTCCTGACGATAACCTGATGAGAGAGATTGTGCACAGGTCCATGGGCTACAGGATGGGTTTGTGAGGGTTACACGAATTAGCATGTGGAAACACAACAGGCCTGGTGCTCCTGGTGCGATGCTCTCTGCACAGTAGGACCCCGTGTGTTTATGAATAGATTAATGCTCAGCAGTGATTTGGAGAACGGAAACTGGTTAGTCAGGGAAAACTCTGGAAAGGAGAAAAAAACCAAAGGAAAGGGTTGGAAAACCTCCCAGTGGGAGCTGGGCACCCCACTTCTGAGCCCTGCCATCCACACACACCAGACACGTTTCTTTCCACCCCCTTTGAGTCCCAGGGACCCAGGAAACAGATCTCACCTTCGTGTTTAAGCACCTTTCCTTTAGAAGCTGCTCTTCACCCCCAATCCCTTCCTGAAGGATTTATCCATAACATTTATCACTGTCAAAAATTATCACGTGCACATTTTGTTTACTTATCTACTGTTATCTTACTAAACAAAAGCAGGGCCTGGAAGGGTGACTGTCCGGTGGGCTCTCAGTCCTTACAGATGATGGAGAGTGAGTGAAAGGCTCCCGGCACACAGTGAAGCATTCAGTGTGTGCTTGTAGATAAGATTAGTGTTTTGTTTTGTTTTACTGTTGTGGAAGTCTTTATTCTCAGGACATTTTAGTACTCCTTGCAACTCCAGAAACATGGTAACAAAGACATGTGGACAGTACTTAACATAAAATGCATCTCTGGGTAAACATAAAAGAGGACGTGTGAAGGACCACAGAGAAAGAAGACAGGAGAATGTATCACTGTGCAATTAATCAGAAGTTCAGATCCCCAAATGACAGCTTGGATCCCCAGGTACGTGAGGAGACTTCTATTTTGATGGGAGCTAGAGATTGTCAACTATTAATGTCTTAAGATAAAGGAGTGCAGGGGCTGTTTTCATGCCCCCCCCCACACACAAAGGATGAGGGAAAGTCAATATCGAATTCATAACTCAGATCCGACCAGATCCAATGATAGGGAAACTGCCAGGTAGTTGAGTCAGGGAAATTGATTTGTGGCAATGGTTGTATAATCCAATGGAGAGTGTGCTTAGATTTCTAATAGGGGCTTTGGAAATGTCATGAAAAATGGGGTGTGCACTGAGTTTCATTTAAGGGACTATGTGATCACAGCGCTTCTTAGCACAGGTTCCAACTAAAGAAATCAAAGCCTCCTACATCCCTTTGGAAGGAAACTTTTCTGAGGCCTAAATGCCCTGCAAGCCTCAGGTGCCAGCTGAACCTGGCACTAGGGCGAAGTTAGTGAACAGGCAGGGCCTGTCTTGCAAACAACACATATTCTCCCAGCTTTGAGTCCCAGCTTGTAGTGTAACCCTGAAAACCCAGCCACTTGCTAATGCTCAAGTTTGCCGCCCACTTCCCTTCCTCCATACCTTTCCTTTTTTTTTTTTTTAAGCTGGTCTTTATCTCAATGTACAGACGAGTTGTACAGATGAACTCTTTCTCCTTTGAGAATGAGGAAAGGGCTTTCTCTGAGTCCCCGTTTCTGCCTCTGTAAATCCTCCTTTCCAGGGTTGCAAGCCTCCAGTAATGAGATGATATTCTGGTGATGGTTATGATAGCTGTCATCAAATGAGCAGGACAGAGCCTCAAGTTCACAGGCATATGCTAATAGTGATCCCGCCTGCCCTCTTATTCTGTCCCCAAACACACTAAATAACTGTTTTAGACCATTCTAGAATTCACTTTTGTTATTTGTTGCACAAGAAATACAAAGTAGTTGTAGAGAAATGGTGAAATGCAAATCAGCCAAAAGGCAGCGATAATAATTTGTCACCTTGTTGCCCAGTCATACTCTCTGTGACTCTTCCGGTGGTGACAGGACTGCAGCGTGCCTGACCTGCAAACTGCAGAAACCAGTGCTGAGCCCAAATGTGGCATCTTCCCTGAGGGACCAGCCAGCCACCTGGCGGCAAGTTGATTAACACTGACCTTCCAGTCACAAGTGGGGGTGGACCTGTGCCCTCCCTGGAATAGACACACATCCTGAACACAAAATTGCTTCTCCTGCCTATAATGCTTGTGCCAACACCACCATCCACGCATACATTCTTCACCATCAAAGAATCCCACACAGAATTCCTTTTGATCACATAATGTGTCCCCAAAATGCTTGCTCTTGACCTGCATATAAACAGTGAGAGGAGCCAGGGAGACAGGTCTTTGCATCCTTTGCTTATTTGAAAGAGACAGAGCAAGCTCCAGTTTTGAGTTTTGTAACAACCGAGGCCAAAAGGAATATGTTTGGAAGGAAAAGATTCCAAGACTCTCCCATGTGCACTTTTCATTCTTGAAAATCCAACTTGAACAGATCCTTAAATCGCTCCCCTCTCCCTCTCCTCCACATCTGCTCTCGTCTTCTCTCTTCCTGACTTCATATCACTGGACAGTGTGGCAGAGATAGAAGCCTCCCTGAGTATGAATAAGAGGCATAAAGGACATCCTCGCCCATGTGACTCAGCAGAAGAGGGAGAGTCAGGTGTGGCATTTAGACAGACAGTCCTGGTTCTGTGACTTTGAGCTTAGTGACCTCAGGCAAGTTGTGGGGCTCCCATCTACCTTTAGTTTCCTCATCTGTACAACAAAATAAAATTTCCTACCCTTTCTGCCGCAGAAGTGGTCTAAACACGATTCCCAGGGGATCGATCCCCGGTGAGGTAGAACTTTGCAGTGCTGTGCACATCGACTATATTACTCGAAGGCATCTGGACACAGCTTCCTGGAAGGCAGCTTGAGTCAGGCAGCCCAGGGCAGGGACGAGCCCTGAGCCAAACGCCATGCACCTTCCCTCCAGATGGCAATGATTACAGGATAGAACTCAGATTATTCTCGGCTGAAAGAAGTGTTTCTTTCCCTGCTTCACATTTGAAATTTGTATATGAACCTTTAAATTAATTTTGCATTTTCCTTGATGCCACTTTTGTCTTTTCCTTTGAAATAATTATGTTGAGTAAAATCTTTAATTCATCCATTTAAGGAAGTCTTTCGTTCACCCCTCCAATGAGCATTCACTGGTGGCCTGTTCCATGCGTTGCTCTCATTGATGAGAAACAGAAGAGAAAAAGAATTTCAGTAATTAATTATATATTGAGTTGCAAAGATGAGACTAGAAAGTTCAAAACAATTATATTCATCTCTCTAGGGTCATTGCTTTCAATGACCTTGCTCACGATAGATGCTTATTATCATTATAACAGGCTTACTGAATACCTGGCCCTAAGCTGAGTGCTTTCTATAGATCATCTCATTTAGTCCTCTCAGCACAATTATAAGAGAGGCATTATGGTTATTGCTGTCTATACTAACCAGGGTGGACCTGATGTTCCCAGGGGTTAAGTATCCTGCCCAACATTACATGGCTAAGAAATGACAGCCCAGGGTTCAAGCTCAGATTATCTAACTCTGGAGTCTACATTTTAGACCATTACATTGATTTACACATTGAGAATGTCATGCCAGGTGGAAGGTTTGGCATAGGCAAAGACTTGGAGACAAATGTAGAGTTCCCAGGGCAAATGGCTGCGATGGCTGGAGGTAGTCACGGATGGAGCAGGGGGGTCCACACATAGGTCTGCTTGGTCATGGACCGCCAGACTTAGAAACTTGGGGGCTATGGGTTGTATTAGACAGAGATCAATGTGACCCCAGGTGGGGACAGAAAGGGCTTTCTGACCACTCTGTGGAGGACAGATCGAGAGCGAGAGAAACCAATTCAATGAGAACCATTATAAGGCAGAATCTTGCAGAGAGAGGTTGAGACCCAGGAAGAAAGTGGGGGCAGATCCTGGAGCTGAGGGTTAGGCTGTGACAGGTACTTAGGAAGGAGTGTCACCAAGTATTGATACCTGCAGAAAGGCAGGGCTGGGTCATGGGTCACTTGGTGTTTCAGAGGCAGAAATGTCCCTGCTCCACTGTCCCTGCCTCCCTCCATTCTGACCTCTGCAGGCTTCCTACTGAGCTGAACATCCCTTTTCTGGCCCCAGTAATTGGCTCCCTGGGCAGCCTGTTCCTTTCTGTCCACCAAATGAAGCTCCTTCTCTTCAGAGCCTGATTGTTTGCCCAATACCATTTACATATTCCAATTATCCACTGCCATTTTCCTGATAATGAGCCCACATCCTTGTGTTTAAGAGTGTCTGCTGGTGCCTGAGGGCTGAAGGTGGCAGGCAAAGGCTCTATTCACGGAGCCTTCAGACAAAAGAGCGCGGGAGCCACCTTCTCACCTCCCGCTATCCCTGCTGGACTGACTCCCCCCAGCAGAGCTATGTGCCTCCGTACCCTGCTCCACACATGCCACAGCGCTCCGTTTACCATGGTGACGAGAAGAAAAGCCCCGTGCCAACTGGAGAGGCACCCCGTGTTGTTCCTGTGATCATAAAGGACCCGTGGGTCCCTTAGTCAGTCACAGGCATAGACCTCATTAACGCCAAGGCTTTCTTAATTTCTGTCTCGGAATTCTCTGTGGAGATGAAGCCGCTGTTTAGCTGTAAGTAACTGGACAGGGGGGCTGTGAGTAGCTACACAATGATGCTGAAGGGAGAGCTCAGGCTCTGGGAACAGCCAAAGGCTGCTCTAGGTAGGAATTCTGTCCCTGAAAAATGCTCAGTGTTTGACCCTGGATGGGTTAAACAACCAGTCTCAGCTTCACCTGTAGAGTAGGAACGATAATAATGCCCTTAAAGGGATTTGTGTATGTGTATAGGGGACAAAGTTACATCAAACTTTGGCATGTAATACCTATTAATTGATGTACGATGAATAGTAACTTATTATTATTGCATCTAAATTAGAAGAGAACTTTTTTGTGTGTTATTTTGGCCAGGGCTGGGCTTGAACCCACCACCTCTGGCTTATGGGGTCAGCGCCCTACTCCTTTGAGCCACAGGCGCCACGTAGAAGAGGACTTTTGAGTGTCAAGCCCATCACTGCTCTACTTTTTTTAAACAGTGACTTACATTCCATGTCGTAACCCAGTCCACATAATACAATATACAGGCCAGTCCACATAATAACTAAAATAATATTTTGTATTCCGTATTTTATAAAATGCTAATTACCAACTATATTAGTTGGCGAGGGCTACCATGACAAAATACCCCAGGTCAAGTGGCTGAAACAACAGAAATTTATTTTCTCACAGTTCTGGAGGCTGAGAGCCCAAGAGCAAGTTGTTGATGGGTTAACATCCCTTGTGGCCTCTCTCCTTGGCTTGGAGAGATGGCCTTTGCCCTACGTCCTCACAGGGCTTTACTCTGTATGTGTATATCCTGTGTCTCTGTATGTCCAAATTTCTTCTTCTTAGAAAGACACAAACCAGACTGGACTAGGGCTCACCCTAAGGGCCTCATTTTAGCTCAGTTTCCCCTTTAAAGGACCTGTCTACAAATGCAGTCACATTCTGAAGTCCCGGTACTAAAACCTTCAATGTATAGATTTGGGGGAGGACATACATGAACCCCCTGAGTGATTTCACGTTCCCCTGAGGGGTCATAACGTTACCCTATAAAATGTTAATCTAGTTTAATCTTTAGACAAACCTTTTGGGTTTTGATTGGGTATCTCCAGCAAGTGGAAGATAACTGCCTCCCAAGGAGGAGGTTATCCACTGTGGAATAACTGGTATACTCACCACTTACTAAGTGTGCATGCTGTGGCCGGGACCTATGATAACCATCTTTCCTTCTTCCCCTTATTAGTTCAACTGTCTAAAGAAGTAGGTATAATACGAGTACACACTCAAAACTGTATGCAGATTTCCCAGAGTCAAAGAACAATGAGCAGAGATCCAAACCCAGTTTTTTCTCAAAAGCCCAAAAGCTGGTGTCCCCATTTTAGTGAGCTCTTCCTGCTAAGATCCCATTTTCCTCAAGTAATGTGAATAACACAAAAGAGTCTAAAATTCGGGTGCGTCATTGGAGGCCAGAGATTGCACACATTTTAGTGTTTGAAAACCTAGATTTTAACTCGAGCCTTGGCGATTTTCATGTGGCCCTGGGGAAGTTAGGTCAGTTCTCTTGTACTCAGATTCCTCCTCTGGAAAGTGGACCTCTAAATAAGACCCACCTCACGTAGTGGTGCTGAGGTTCAAAGCCAACTGTAGGGACATAAAGTACTTACCGCTGTATCACCACCGGTGCCTAGGGCCACGTCTAAGTGCTGTTCTGACCTATTATTAATGTCTCTGAAGTTCATTTTCTATTATTATCCTTTTTTATTTTTTTTTTATTTTTTTATTTTTTTTTGAGACAGAGCCTCAAGCTATCCCCCTGGGTAGAGTGCCATGGCATCACAGCTCATAGCAACCTCCAACTCCTGGGCTCAAGCGAGTCTCCTGCCTCCGCCTCCCAAGTAGCTGGGACCACAGGCG